>OZ023236.1:14366905-14517497 GCA_964006365.1 Trididemnum miniatum | reverse complement strand
CCTTGAGCAGAACGAGGAGAGGCTTAGATTAGGAGTGTGTAGTTCTTTTGAAGGTTAGAATTTTTTTTTTTTTTTAGGAAGGTGGAGGTTGCTATGCTGCACTGATGAGACCATAATAAGGTCGAAACGCGTCTGCAGCTGCAAATTAGTGGGTTGCCATAGGGGCTTATAGTGATGTGGGTTAGTTAGGCTACCGGGAACTTAGTTGTGGATTAGTGGTTATATTTTCTTTCATTGGGTATCGTTGTTTGGGGCCAAAAACTTGAGTTTGATATAGAAGCAACCTTTAAAGGTGCTAGGTAGAATGCATTGTGCTAGGTGCTAGGTAGGTGCTAGGTAGAAGGTGCTAGGTAGAATGTAGAATGCATGCATTGTATGTTGATGGATTTACTTCATGGATTTGAAGTTTTAAGCACCACTGAAGAGACTTTATTTAATAGTCGAAACGTATCCCGTCTGGTGCAAAATAAACTACTCTTTTCTTTTTTCACGCTCTCCCCGGATGTACCAGAGCGTGACGAAGTAATAAAATAAACTCAAGCGAAAAATGTAACGGGCTCGTAAGAATAGCCACTTTTTTTAATAATGTGAGAAGCCCATTTCTATTGTTTATTTTTTTTTCCTGATGCATTTTTTACTAAAGTAGAAATTAAAATCTAAAAAGTCTGATTTGTGTAGTAACCTAGTGCTGTAAAAACGGTAAAAGTATTTAGTATTCAGTATAGTGTCTCTCATGACCTATTTGACCGCCGCAAATTTGAGCTTGTATTGTTCTGTATCGTTCTTGTTTATTTCTTTGTTTTTGTTTTCATAATAAATTAAGCTACGTGTAGTTAATAATATGCAGCTTAAACTGTCGGTGTCCAAAATTTTTAAAAATTAAACACTAAGAAGCAGCAATTTAGGAAGTAACGGTAGGATTTGTAGCCATTGGCTAACCGCTTGCACTTGGCGTTTCGACATAAAAGATTCAGCTGTCATCATCATCATCATTCATCAAGCCCCTACGGCCTACGGGCTGTTATAGAACAGAAATTTACGTTTTTGATGAAAAAACTTGGAATGGAACGTTATAGACTCATAAGTTTTAGCTCTTACTTTTTTAAAAAGGAAGGTTGCTATGGTAACATCGCACTCCTCTCAAAGCACGTAGCGAAAAGTAAATCAAACTTTCATTATACTTGTGGTATAACGCCAAAACTTGCAACGAGCGGCAGGCCCCGTCTCAGCGGCATGGAGCGACACAGCTTTGATTCTGAAGAAACGTCACAGCTGTGACGATTAAAGAAGGATCAATTACAGCAAAACAGATTAATTATGCTAATACTTACAATTACTCCTAACAACTTTTAAATTACATTACAATTACGTTAAACGATCAACGTTGTAAGATGCTAGCGAGAATGAAACTTGAAGCCTACTAATCCCCTCATCTTCAAGTTTCATTCTCGGTAGCATGTTACAACGTTGATCATTTTGTTGCTTCTTCCCTTTTCTGTGTCCGTTTGTATTTTTGTATTTGAAATCCTATATAGCTGCGTTCTATTTATTTTGACGGTGCAGAAATAAAAGACACTACTACTACTACTTTGAAATAAAAAACTCAAGTTTTAATCATAATTACGATTAGGCCTACTGTAAAACGTTTAATTTAATTACAAATATTGCAATTATAATTAGAATTACATTTGCGTTGAACCTCAATGTACTGTACGGTACGTGTGAGAAATTGAGAATTAATCATGGAACGAAAGTGGAAACTACAAGAAAAGAACAAAAACAAGAAATGAAGCGTTTTGGAGCAAATACCAAAATCTACGAAAAAAATCTACAGCGCAGTTGAGGCGCCAAAAAGGAAGCTCTGATGAAGTTGACGAAAGTAGATAGTCGTTGTAATTTAGCTATTTAGCCAGAGGTGGGCATTTTTTAAAAATTGGTTGAAGCGCAGCGCAACAAAGCGCAAAAGTTCTGTTAAGTCATGAAACGCAACGCTACTAGCGCAACCTAATTTTTAAATTGACTGAAGCGCAACGCAACTTTCGCAATCAATTATTTTTTCGCATTAAAGCGCAACGCAACTTCCGCAATCAATAATTTTTTTGCATTAAAGCGCAAAGCAACTTCCGCAATGAGGTTTATACAAAAGAAAAAGCTCAACGCAACTTTCGCAATGAAAAATTTAATAAAGCGCAACGAGTAGATGTATAAGCAATGCAATTTTTTCTTGAGTTATTTTTATAGGTGCTTTTAACAGCACGCAGTTGGCAACAACGCGACAACGATTTTAATGCAAATGACTGTAACAGGATTTTGCGTGGTCAATGAACAGGAAAATTAAATAAGAAGCGAAAAAAGATGCGTTGCTGATGATTGCTTTCTTCATCTTTATTCTTTTATCACGAGAAAGCGAAGGAGGCGCTGCTGAGGACGAATCCAGACTTGCTTAGGAGTTGCCTTTGTTTCCAAGTTTTCCGGTTGAATTTTGCTTCTGACTTATTAAATTTGCCGCTTGCCAGATTTCACCAAGCAGAGATAATCAACGTGAAGCATCTTATCCAAGGACGCAACAACGAGATTAGGTTTGGAGTTGAACCATTAACCTTGCGATCATGGTCGTCGTAAAAACGAAGCTCCAAACCACTGCGCCACGTTGCATTGTCGCGTGCCGTTAAAAGCACCTCATCGCGGTAAATCATAATTTGCATATGCGGCGAAGTTCTCCACAACGAGTAAATACAATTTATTCGACACTCAATGATCTCTTTAAGCACTTGCAATTATTTTAAAAAGCAAAAGGCTTTATTGTACCACATTTCTGATGAGCTGAAAATTTCTGCTACAATAAATTGACCTATAGGCCTGTTGTACGCACCAAGAAACAAACTGCTATTCTATTAAAAACAGTTACAAAAAACTGCTTACTCCAGCACATTGCGCTTTAATTAATCCGACCAAGCGCAACGCAGTATTTCAACTTCCGACAGTGCGCAACGCAACAAAGCGCAAGCAACCAGATTCTTTTCAGTTCGCAGCGCAATAATGCGCACACTATTACATATTTTTTCAGTTCGCAACTCAATAAAGCGCAAGAAGGATTTATTTTCCTTGAAGCGCAGCGCAACTTGCGCAATGGCTAAAAGTAATTTGTTAAAGCGCTTCGCAACTTCCGCACGTGCGGAAGTTGCAAAACTAGCGCTTTGCGCTTCAAATTGCGGAATGCCCACCTCTGTATTTAGCCCATAATTTTTAAACTATGGTTATGATTACAATTAAACAGAAACGAAAAGCTCTTACGATCAACTTTGTAAGCGAGCCGTTGGCGAGCAATGCCCGACTTGACCTGCCAAGGGATCAAAGACAAGACCTACCGCACCGCCAGCAATGTCTTTAACTCCTACGCCGACCAAACTTATCAGGAGCAAGCAACAAATAAAAATAAAATTTCGTTTTTTATTATAAAAAATGGTTGGTGTGGGGTAAAATAATAAAATTAAATATTCAGTACCGGTGACGAAAGTGAAAGTGTCAACTGTCAAGCAGTTTAGCACGATTGGTCTTCGTATAAGAACCAAAGTATAGTAGCATTTAATAACCGCTGAACCAATTTGTTCTGTACTACTTTTTGGGAGAAATTGACATGTTTGCTTTGGTCCTAAAATGCTATCTCTTTGTTTCCTTCTGTATGCTGCCAGTGCCAATAGCAAAACTACACGAACCATAACGACCCGTGACGTTTGTATTGTTGCTGGGGAATACCCGATCATAAAAGTCCGAAGCTTTCCATCGAGACGCCTACCAAGCGCGTGACTGTGGCATTTTTCTATGAGGTGCCGTTTGTAAAATACGTTTTGCATGCACTTTACGGACAGATTTACGCTTTTCCCATTCTAGGCCAAAATGGTAACGATAAAAGTTGGACTGCATTCTGCGGACTGTAAAATAAAATTGCTACAAGAAAGGATTTACTTCAACGCTTTTCAATGCAGTGCCATTTGTAAAGTTAACATTACTTACAGACTAAAGACAAATCAGCATTTTTCTCTGTTTCAAGACAAAATGGCGACGTAAAAAGTCGCACATTTTGCGGACTGTAAACTAAATACGCTTTCATTTAAGCTTAGTCTAGAACAAAACCCTAGACCAGCTTCGGCGGCCAGTAAAATAGTGCCGTCTGTAAAATAGTGCAGATCGTAAAATCCATTCGGAAGCGATCGGAAAACTTAGTGCAGATCGTAAAATCCATTCGGAAGCGATCGGAAAACTTACGTCATTCAGTGGCGTGAGCGTTATTAGCGGGAAAGTTTGGTACAGCAGTCAGCAGTGAAAGCAGCCATTCGCAGTGCCAAGTTTAGCATTCATTAATAACATGAATAAGTAATTATTATCGTTTAACTTAGACTAGGATGCATATTTACGTATGTATTGTTCTATTGTAAAAGTAACTTCAGATTGAAAGTAGTAGTTTACGAGAAACCTTTCTAAGTAATTATGTTTTACTAAAGCACTGGCGGACTTGAGTTTTCTTACAGCAGCTTCATTTAAGCATTGAGAGGTACCGTGTAGTATCAGCCCCCAGGTTCGGTTAAGGTTAAGTTAGATTCAATTTTGAAAATCGCTCTTTGTTTTGTATAGTGCCCTGGAAGAGTTCGTCAACTGCTCTCTTTTCTTATAAAATCTAGAAAACACTTTCGTGATTTCACTTACTAGAAAAAACCTTTGCCAAACGCATTGAAAAGTTGCTGCAACACTTATCGGAAAAATTTATCCATTACCGATATCGCTTTAAGAAATTGAGATTTATCAATTATTAGTATCGCCCAGAGCATTTTTGAAATTGTCGAGTATCATTATCGCTTTAGGCCTAGTACCAAACACAGAAAGGTTTATTGTGCCCATCACTGTGTACCGGTACTGTTCACTTGTAGCTTAGACTGTTAACTGTATAAGATACTGGTAGAGTGGTTGGAGTTTTTCTGTATGGGTGACGTTTAGGGTCGGCCCGTCAGTAAAGACAGCTGCAATTGTGACATCATAGCTACAGCTGATACAAGACATTATCCTTTCTGTATTTGGCATACTGAGTAGCAGCTAGGCAGTAACATGAAGACAACTTTGGACTGGGTGTCTTTCCTGTTCGATGATGGATGCAGATAATTGTTAGTTGACATAATCAAGTAGCTACTTGTACCAGTGTACGTGACAGTCTAGTCATCTTATACGAAAATGTTATTGTACAATGTTTGATAAATGTGCCACTCACTAAACATTAAGGTAGGATCCAATATCAATATGTTAAATAATTGCGCGTTTACTTGTACCTGTACTGGTATGTATGGTACCGTATATACTGTTAATATTTTTTGCTTTTTATAGAGTTGCACTAGATATAGCATATCACCTACATTATGTCAACAAATAATTTTGTACATCTCAACTCTGCAATAACTCATATAGCTGCATCAGTTGTTCAGCAAGTTACTTCTCTGTTAGAGGCAGAGTGTTCCTCTGCTCATTGTTCACCACTTAATACGCCTACATTAAGAGGTGAGGATACTGGTAGTCCATCTTTGCATCCACCAGTGGTTTCAAGGCGCACATCTGCCATTGGATGTGTCAGAAATAGGCCAGATGCTCTCGAAGCTAGTGCTGGTAGGCCTTTACAAGTACCTTCTACAACAGCTTTGGTATGTACATATTTCTGTGCACATGAACGTGATATCACACTCTTTCAAATCATTCAGGTTTAAATCCAATCCAACACAACAGTGGCGTATGCAGGAATTTTCAATGGAAGGGGTTTTAAAAATGAAGGTTTATCTATAATGACGCCATAGTCTTGTAAAATGTGTTAAGTAAGGGCATAGTGTATTTTAACATCCCATTATGAAGATTGTAGTGTTTGAAACAGACTCTAGGCTACAGCAGTGGTGCACCTAGAATTTGGCTAAGGGGGATGGGGAAGACGGGGGGCTTGGCGCCGAAACCCCCAGCTGCCTATGGATTTGTGCGATTTTCCTTCTTACCCAATCATGGAAGGAGGCTTTCACCTTCAACCCCCCTCTGTGTGTATGTCTCTGCCATCCAATATTGGTACCGGGTATAGTCTATAGTGGTGCATATCACATAATTCCCATTGAATCTAAGTAAGGTGTTAGGTTGTCACATGTGCTTTTTTGTCTTTTTTGAAGCAATATCTGTGTAACGGTTATGATAAGCTATGGGTGAACATTAATCTGATATGTTTAGCTCAATTAAATCATCATCTAGTATATTTGTTTCATGTTTTGGATAATACCGCATTACCTTTTTACATAAATGTTTGATTTGGCTACTCTTATTGTTTTGCAGGAAAACTCAGTGGTGGATAGTGATGAAGATTTTGATATGGTAAGCTTGGTTTTCTTCATTTTATTTGAATACCGGTCTATGATGTTTCTGAAATAGCACTTGATTATTTTGAAATGCTTCATAAGAAATAATTGCAGGACTGGCTGGTTGTGCTGTGACGCTCAGCCTGATTAGATTGTGATGAAGTAATTTTAAGTTCATGTTCCTCTGTTCATCATTAGACTAGTCGTATCATCCTTCTTTGCAGTTAGTTGGAAACTAGGTTTTCCAACAATTTCACAAATTATTTTAATTGCTGGCATCACATATGTTTTCAGAAGGGACCAATATTTGTTGCATAGACTACTAAGTATTGAATAAAAATAATAAAATCAACATGACATCTTCATCTTGCAGGTACAATTGTACATATAGCTTGATATATCGATGAAGTGTATTACTGTGTACCGGTACTCGAGCACAATTGTTGTGTGTTGCACTGTTGGTTTTTCATGAAAAAAGGATGTACCGGCACCTGCACATAAATATCATTCTTTAAAATTAATTAATTTGATAGCAAACATGCATAAAAATGCAATAGTCAGTTTCTTGCGTCATTAACAGAGAGTCTTTTTTAAATGGAAGTTTAGTTATGGAAATTAATTAAATGTTTTTTTTGCTCAAGGCCTTGTTTATGCACATTGTGCTTTGTGTTGATTTTCAACCAGTACAATTCCGTTTGCGACAGGCAAAAACACTTAAAGAACTAGCTCATTTAAAGTAACTCCTCATACCATTTTCCATGCTCTCTCGTTTAAAATTCACAGTGCATATTGACCCACTCTGCCTCGACGGCTTGATGTTTACACTGACAAACGTTTGAGTGGTGTTAAATATGGTGCAAATGTTTCGTATATATGTAGGTCAGTGCCATTCCTACGTATTGCGGCACAAGACGGAAAAGGGAACACATTGGTAGTAGCAAACGTACGAAAAAAAAGAAAAGCACTTTTATCAGAATAATCTTTTGCGTCCCCCATCAGAAAGCCCAGTTAGTCCAATCCCATACTTTTGATGGTGGTGTTGCCATAAGAATCCCACGTGGAAAATATCGCACTGAACTTCTTGCACTGGGGCTTTGCGCGAAATTAGAAGCTTCACCTGCTTGGACTGATGAAAGAATAAGAAAAGAAATGTCGGATTTCTTTTTGGATCGGTTTCAGCCCAGCTCTGGTAATACTTTCCAGTTTTCGTTCTTGACTGTAATTTCTGGCTTGAAATTGCTTCAAAAAGCAAAAGTAAATTCTTCTTTTGTATGGAGTGGAAATGCTCTCCAACATTTGGGAAGAAGTACTATATACATTATTGCTCATGAACAGCATCGTCTAAAATGTTTTCCTGTTCAACGGTTGAATTGTGATCAAAATCCAGGAAACGGCGATGATGGGGCGAACATTGAAGAGCCAAATGCAAGCTACTTCCGGTCAGCATCAAATAACGAAGAGGTACGTTGCAATGGTAACCAGTGTGGTTGAATGCTTGCGAAACAGGCACAGTGCTTCTTCACTGACGGTGAAGTTTCAAGATGAACATTGCAGCTATGCACCAGCCTATGAATCTTCAACTATATCCAGTTGAGGTTAATTGTATCTCTATCATATAAGTCTTTGTAATGGTTTTATATTTTAGACAACAGCTAGTACTGTTGAGATTGCCGGTGAGTCTAACGATGAGTTAAGCAATGCGCCCAGTAATGGTCAGTCACGTCAACAGTCTCCGTACACGTAAGTATAACTATTTCATGTTACACATGGTTACTTTTAAAACGTAGCTTCATATTCCAACAGTATTTTGCTTCAGTAGCCTATCACATAGCAATTATTTTACTTGATCTTCTTTTCTTTATGGTATAAATTCT
Organism: Trididemnum miniatum; assembly: GCA_964006365.1. Taxonomy (NCBI): domain Eukaryota; kingdom Metazoa; phylum Chordata; class Ascidiacea; order Aplousobranchia; family Didemnidae; genus Trididemnum; species Trididemnum miniatum. Next base: position 14,509,252 of record OZ023236.1, on the reverse strand, counting down.
AGACAGAGTGCGACTGGGCCACAAAAAACGTTTACATGACTTGTGGCTTAAAAATGAATGATTTTTAAGCGCCTTTCCCAACTGGGTAGCTAAGAAAATTGTCTCGTTTTTTACACTGACGTCAAGAAATATATTGTGAATAAATTTTTTTGTCTTAGGCTTGGTCCCACTTTTGACTTAAGTCTGAGTTCTTTGGATGAGGAAGAGAAGCATTAGACAACTTATTGTTTAAAAATACAGCAATGTTATGCGATGTTTCACTGAAATTAATCGAAAGCAAGATAATTAGCAATTTCGTTAGTGATTACAATGTTATTGGTTTTAGCGAATACATTTGTTGGCTTTCGAGTGATGAAGACCCTGATTTACAAGATGCTTTGGAGGCTTCTTTGCGTAGCTGCGATGAATTGTTTGACACTGCCAGGTTAATTCATCATAACTATTACATTTTTCGCTTTTCCATTTGTTCATTATGCTTACGTTTTGCTAGGCTTGCCGGTTAGCTTCATTGATGTAAACTGCACTGCTCAATGTCTAGATTTAAGTTTTGTCACGGTAAAAACGTTTCGATTTGTGAGCTATGTGACGCGGCCCAAAATTCCATCCATCTCTTCGTGTTGAGGAAATAATACGAGATTAGTGAAGAACCGTGCACCTATGGCAGTGGTTCTCGACCGGGTTGCCGCGGCATTCTAGCGTACCGGTGCCAGTATCATTTGTGCTTCGCTGGGTTGCCGCTAGTTTCAATTGGACACCATGAGATTCATTTTATGGTTACAATAATTGGATAGCAAATTAAGGGTAAATTGTTTTAGGCAAATAATACAAACAAAATGCGAAAAAAACTTCGCATCTTTAGGTTTAACAAAATTGTCGCAACACTTTTTGGTGGTTATATGATACTGCAATCCAAAAATGCTGAGAAACCCTAGTCTGTTGGATGGGTTCACTTGTTCGACATGGTTTCGCTTAAAATTTTTCTCTGGAGTAAACCAAGTCGCTTTTCCTTATTTCACAACTACATGGAATTGCACGTGTTACTGTTATATGCTAAAAGCTTGAAAGCATTCGCTCATCTTTCAATTTTCGTTTGTTTAAAATCCCCGCTTAATATTGTGTCCTGTGGTGTAAAAAGTATTTTCAAACTGTACTTAAGTAAAAGTATTGTTACTGACGGCAAAACTACTCGAAGTAAAGTAGAAAGCATTGACTAAAAAAGCTCTTTAGTAAAAGTAAAAAAGTAGTTATTTAAAAACTACTCAAGTAAAAGTATGGCGTTCTCAATCGTTAAAGTGTCAAATGCACACTTGCCGATGATAACTTGCTCTGAAGGTGGCAAAATGGTAATTCAAAAGAAAGTATTACCGCTCAGATGGCCGAGTGGATAGAGCGTCTGCTTCAGGAACGGTAGACTCGGGGTTCGATTTAGAGTAGGGTTAAACCAATGACTTAAAAGTTGGTATTTATAGCTTCCCAGCATGACGTTTAGCATCAATGGCGACAGCCTGAAGAACAAACCCGCAACTTCATTTGTTGTGCGTTCGGAACCACGCTTAGCGAGATTTCCCCATCTCGTAGTGGCAGACAGGTGGCTCGAAATTCTTAAGCAAGCTCGTTTTAGCGCCTCTATCGCAAAGAAGAACGAACATATAAATAAATTAGCATTAACTTCGAGCGGAAACCTGCTTATTTCTGTAAACACTTCATTTTTAGCTTTCCAATTTGCTTTTTTCTATAATTAAGGTTGAAAGAGAAATGCGACAGTTTTACTGCTAGGCCTACAAGTTTATGGAATAGTACATATTACTGTGAACATATTAAGCATTTTCTGTAACTTGCGGTCATGCGGTTACGGTCGTGCAGTAATTACAAACAACCAGTGGCGTACGCAGAATTTTTCATTGGGGGTTTCGGTGACGTCACATCGTGATGACGTAAAATACTACGTAATATACGTCATCACGATGTGACGTCACTGGCAGTGTCAATTTAGATTTTCAACGTTTCTAATAATTTTTCATCTAACCGGGCGGTTATAGTGTAGTGTTACAGATGTCGCTATCGATGCGGAAGATTTGGGGTTCAATTCCCAGGCCGGTCAAATCGGACACAGTGTAGCCAACGGCTCGCCACCGCTACGACGTTGCTTCGGACCTGTGTTGCTTAAGCGCTAAGTCGCGGTGTCGGGCCCCGCCACTCGCTACCATGCTTCGATACTGCAGTGAGTTTAATGAAAGGAGTGCAGTGAAGATTTGATTTGATTTTTTAAAAAAATTTGTGTGCAGCCATAGCTACTGCAAAGACACCTTATTTAAGGTAACTCCTACTTACCAACTGCTTCACAGCAAAGAGTTAAAGAGCGTTCTTTTTTAAATCCATTCAAGTTGTGTGTTATGCAGATGGAAATGCAGGCTGTTCCTTGCAGCAAATACTAATATTTGCTACTGGCGCCGACCGGGTCCCACCTTTGGGGTTTGCCCCTAAACCACTCATTCAATTTTCGGACGAAAGCAATTATCCTACGGCCAACACGTGCGCCAACATCTTGACTCTGCCATTGGCAAACAATGAACGATGTTACGAGTGGTTTAAGAATGCAATGGATTTTGGTATTCTCAACAGTCCTGGTTTTGGAGTCGCATGACATTGTCCGTTTGTTGAAATAAAATTATGATGTGTGTTGTGTAACACTTGTGTGAGTCCATCTCAAAAACGACACCTAAAGCAAAGTTGAAGAAAATAAGTCCATTTGATCACAACGATTAAAGGAATACGGTAGTTGTGATGGCTCTTCAACTTTGCTTTAGGTGTCGTTGTTGAGATGGACGCGGACAGTTGTTACAGGTGTCGGTTTTACAATGGACGCTGACTGCGTTATTTTGTTTTTATGCTTTGTTTTGTTTTTTCCTTCAGGCGTCTTTTTTAAAGAACAAAAACATTGATTGTTTCGTCATTTGAGTCATTGAGTGCGAAGGTTTTTCCAATGAAATAAGACAAATTGAAATGTGGTAGACTTTCGCACTTGTGGTATTGTAGTGACCGTTTTCATTGTGACATTTTGTCATAATTTATCGATATCGCTTGAAGTAATTGAGATTTATCGGTATCGCCCTGGGCATTTTTGAAGTTATCGATTGCCGTTATCGCTTTAGTACAGAAAGGTTTATCGTGCCCGTCACTGCAAACAGCAAACTATTTTTTTACTTCTCGTTTATTGGCATTTTTATCCAACTATCACAGAAAGCAATGGGGCGTTACACGAGCTCGCGTTGGAGTTGCCGGCCATAAATCTGTCCACCACACTTAAATGAGGGAATCCCGTGAAGTGTCTTTTTCAACGGCGCGACAAGCGAACTTGACGGCTTGCTTTGTTATTATTGGCATATTTATCCTATCACGAGAAAGCGACGAAGCGCTGTACGAGCTCGCTTAAGAGTTGCCAGCCATCTGTCTACCACACTAAGATGGGGGAATCCCGTTAAGTGCCTTTCCCAACGGCACAACAAGTAAACTTGCCGGCTTGTTCTCCACACTGTCCCTTAAATGCTGAACGTCAAGCAGGGAAGCTGTGAATACCAATTTAAAGTCATTGGTTTGACCCGACTCGGAATCGAACCCCAAGTCTACCAATCCAGAAGCAGACGCTCCATACCACTCGGCCATCTGATGCTTGACACTACCCCTTTGATGTGGAATTTCTAGTAGGGAAGCTGTGAATACCAATTTTTAAATTAATGGTTTGACTCGACTGGGAATCAAACGTTGAGTCTACCGATCCAGAAACAGACGCTTTATCCATTTGGCCATCTGATTGGTTGTTCACTGGCCATGTTGTCAATCAAAAGTTAATGCACACGATCTCCAGATTATGATGCTGTCATAAGAGCAACTGCGAACGAAAAAGTGCGCTCTAGCTAGGCGATTTTCATGTTAATGGATAGGCCTAAATGGGTAAACAAACTTGTGTTTAAATTACACCTTTAATATCTTAACAGTGACATACTTCAGTATTCGCATTGTGGTGAGAGACTGAGCTGTTACCCCTGGAAAAATCGAAAACATTTAATGTGGAAAGCTTAGTATAGCGGCCCGTGAAAGGATGTTGGGGGGGGGGGGGGGTAAAGTTGAGCTACTACGACACCGTACCGGTAATTTAGAACGATTCTGACGGCCGTTGGCTCAGTTGCTAAGCGCACGCTATCGGTGCGCTCTAGCTAGGCGATTTTAATGTTAGTGGATAGGCCTAAATAGGTAAACAAACTTGTGTTTAAATTACACCTTTAATTTCTTAACAGTGACATACTACAGTATTCGCATTGTGGTGAGAGACTGAGCTGTTACCCCTGGAAAAACCGAAAACAATTTATGTAAAAAGCTTAGTATAGCGGCCCATGAAAGTATGTTGGGGGGGGGAGCGAAGTTGAGCTGCTACGACACGGTACCTGAATACCGGTAATTTAAAACGATTCTGACGGCTGTTGGCTCAGTTGCAAAGCGCACGCTATCGGTGCTGGAAGTCTGGAGTTCGATTACCGAACCGGTCAAATCGGCACAGTATCGCAAACGGCTAGCTGCGACGTTTATTCGGAGTTGTGTTAATGAGGTATAAGTTGCGAAGATGAGCCCGGCCACTCGTGACACGCTTGAGCGAAATACCCCGCGTATTACGAAGATTTAACGATTCTGACTTTCTTGCAATCCCAGCGAAAAATTCACCGGTTAAAGAAACTCAAGATTTTGCTAGTGCTTGCACAATAAACATCATTTATTAAAATACCGATCAAGAGACATTGTGTTGGAAAAAGTGGGACAATCAGTCCAAGCATCATACCTCGTTTATATATCATCGATCAGATGGCCGAGTGGTACGGAGCGTCTGCTTCTGGATGGGTAGACTTGTGGTTCGATTCCGAGTCGGGTCAAACCAATGACTTTAAGATTGGTATTCACAGCTTCCCTGCTTGACGCTCAGCATTTAAGGGACAGTGTGGAGAACAAGCCGGCAAGTTTACTTGTTGTGCCGTTGGGAAAGGCACTTAACGGGATTCCCCCATCTTAGTGTGGTAGACAGATGGCCGGCAACTCCTAAGCGAGCTCGTACAGCGCTTTGTCGCTTTCTCGTGATAGGAGGAAAAAATGCCGATAATAACAACGAAAAATAATACGGAAGCCCATTCACCAACTCGAATGATTTAAACACACCGAAATATAATGCAAAACTTTCAAAACTAGCTATGGTCGATATTCATACTCAAACTGGATTGTTTCTGGTATGCGGTAACTAAAAAACTAGCGCAGCTTAACTGCGACACTTTTAACATTATTAAATTCTACTGTAGCATACGCCTACATCAACTTTCACGATCGCGATAGCAAACATTCAGCAACATATTCCACTACTTTTTTATACAGAGGAATCTCTTTCAAGTTCGAATGCTCATTTATAATCCCTTCGAGTCCCACTATCTCCTCCGGATATAATGGACATCGCGGAGGTTCAACATCAACAAAAGTAAGTTGGGATGGGGAAAAACGTATCTCAATATCATTCGGATCAATTGCAGCCGATGTATCCAAGCACTGCAACTGGAAAAGCGTTAGATTGGAGACATACAATTGCATCGGCGTTAAATTGCCCTCAGTTGATAATGGATGATGATTCCATGCTTCCACAAAAGAAGATAGCTTTTTGTTTATAATGGGAACAAACAAAAAGTTAAGAGCAAAAAGATCTGTAGCATTTTCTGGGTCTAGTATGTTTTGATCTTCCATGTAAGAAAACAGATTAAAATAATAATTAATGACTTGATTGTTTACATCTCTGTTAAGCCTCTCTATGCGCTGATTATGTACAGAACTCCCAGTGATAACGGCTTGATGGTTTAATTTCTTTTCATACATATATTGCCAAACCAATGTATTTTCCGCTCCGCAATCAGAACGGACTCTCAGAGGCAGACCGTAGTCGTTTTCAGCCTTTTGAAATAAATTAACTACAGTTCTTGCTTTGTTGTTGGAAGAACATTCGCCGTACACGATAAGGCGACTGAAACCATCGATGCCCATGTGCACCACACCATTTTCCATCTGACTAGTTTATGGGTGCCATCGATATGCCATAAATAGTTGGGTGATGGCACATAATACTGTCGCCTCCGAATCGTTGAAAGGGCACGTTCAGCGATTCCAGCAGCATCGATTCTTCTTAAGCTTTCACGAATCCTGCTGCGTTGAATGACAACATTTTTGCTGGACAAATGCCCTAGAATCATTTTCTCCCCAGCAGAAGGATGTTCTCCTTTAATGGATCGTAGGATATTATCCAGGTCGTCATTGGAAATGGAGCTGCAACAAATCAGGAATGAGGTTTAAACTTAATTATTGTGTTACATAATACTGCAATTTTTTATTCAACACTGCTGGTTGCCTAGCCAGCGTACGCCAAACCAGTAATGAGGAGTGGCAGAAATGTCAAACGCATTTGTCTTATTTTTAGATCTACCAGACCTATGACATGTTGCCTGTATCCCACGTGTTAAACTGCATAGCAAGAGTTGTTCAGGAAAAAAAGCAGTTTTTAAGAAATTCACTCACTGAGTACATTTATGGACTGTAAGCACACAACAAAACATTGCTGGTAGAAAAAAAAAAAATCTGACTTGGTATCATTGCAGCAACATAAATAATTGCATGAACACTTTGGTGACAGTGAAGAATTAATTCAAATTGCTGACTCAAAAGCTGTACTAATTTTTTTCGAACAATTGTAAGATATTGTCCGAATTTTTTGCCAAATGCCCAAAAACTTATTTTGCTTCGCTGGCAAAATACGCTCAATCCTTTCAAGACTTAGCGCTGAACCAACCACTATCATTTTAAAGTCGTTTGGTTTTCACAGCATGCTCAGTTGTTGCAAAAAAGGAAACAAGAAATTGCTTTGTGTTTAAACATATTTGCCGAAAAAAGTTAACAATGTCCGAAATTTTTTGAGTTACTTCGGCATTTGTCTGAAATTTCACAGAAAAAAAAGTATATCCAGCTCTGAAACAGAAAAGAAACGAAATGGCTAAAGTCAGATGACTATAGAAATAACGACTTTTGTTTATTTTATCATAGGGTCACCCTCTCGTGACTGGGGTAAGCAAAAAGCGATAATATAATAAACGAAGTCCATGTCTGTACCGTGACTAGACCTTATAGTCACTGCCAAAAGCCAATCTCAGCATGGTTGGGGTAACCTGCAATTCACCATTAATACTTTAGATGACCAACCTACAGTGTCTGGAGCTGCAGAATCGACTTTGGTTTAAGTTGGGTCAAGTAAATGGTATCAAAAATGCAATCATTGCTGCAAATTTTGCATCTTACAGAAAGCACAGAACATTATCCATCAATGAGGCATAACAGTATAATGTACGATGTAAACTATCTTGTTTACTGCTGGTCAATCAAACTCTGAACTTTACTTGCAATATCATCGAGATGAGGTAAACCTAATCAATAATTTATGGAAGCTTCTATTTCACCTGAAAGCGGTTACGCAACTACGATTTTCAAACTACGGCAACCGGTAAATTTTGCCATATTAGGGCATCACTTTCGGTTCCCATAGTTCGAGTTTTGCAGTAGTGGAACCGTTCTCCAGCTACTTGAAACCTTCACCAAAAAGCGCAGTTCATCAGCCGCACCCATGTATTGTGCATAAAGCTTCACCGAAAAGCACAGTTGATCAAGCGCACTTCGGCATAAGGTACTCTCATGCTTCAGAATGATTGACCTTGCATGGCCAATCACCCATTCAATTTATGAATTACAAAAAAATTACCGTTACTGGTATCTACCAACTTTTGCAGCTTCTTTGAATCAAGCCCCAAGGACCGCTAGTGAGTTATTAGCAGGGTTAGGGCCTAACGCCAAACATAATAGACATAACCAAGCTTTTGGTTCCCCTACTTTGATTTTTAAACTTCGGTAACCGTTATTCGGTTCCTATAGTGTGAAAAGCATGGTTCAGTAGCCGGAAAACGATTCCCTAAGTTTAAAAATCAAAGTACCGGTAGCGGAGCCAAAAGACACAAATCAAATCTTCATTATACTCGCTGTATTACGCCGAAGCGTGTAATGAGTTGCGGGGCCCATCTCCGCGGCTTAGCGCCTGGGCAACACAGCTCCGAAGAATCGTCGCAGTGGTGGCGAAACTGTGACGATTTGACCGGCCCGGGAATCGAACCCCAGACCTCCCACACCGATAGCGTGCGCTTAGCAACTGAGCTAACGGCCGGTTCGCCAAAAGACACATCCAAAATTTATTTTTAATCTTTCCTGTTTAAGTGAAATAAGTGATATAGTAATATCGGTAGCCTACCTGTATTGCTTGGGGACAAGCTGATAGTCACGAACAATCTTATACAGAGTTGGACGTGAAATGCAAAGGATCTCTGCAATTTTTGTCATAGAAAGTTTCAAATTCAGCAGATGTTGCAGATGGTCCAAGTCAATGTTAAATGTTTTACGAGGCTGAAAACAGTAAATTGCATGAAGGGGATTATCAGAATTGGTACGTAAAACACAAAAAAGCAAACACTTTTCATCGACAATACATACCAAAGAAAGCACTCTTGAAGATGATTGTGCAATAGATTCAGTTGGTACATTGGAGCTAGTAGAGGCACCAGCAGCTATTGTAGAAGGTACTTGCAAATGCCTACCAGCACTAGCTTCGAGAGCATCTGGCCTATTTCTGGCACATCCAATGGCAGATGTGCGCCTTGAAACCACTGGTGGATGCAAAGATGGACTACCAGTATCCTCACCTCTTAATGTAGGCGTATTAAGTGGTGAACAATGAGCAGAGGAACACTCTGCCTCTAACAGAGAAGTAACTTGCTGAACAACTGATGCAACTATATGAGTTATTGCAGAGTTGAGATGTTCAAAATTATTTGTTGACATGATGTAGGTGATATGCTATATCTAGTGCAACTCTATAAAAAGCAAAAAATATTAACAGTATATACGGTACCATACATACCAGTACAGGTACAAGTAAACGCGCAATTATTTAACATATTGATATTGGATCCTACCTTAATGTTTAGTGAGTGGCACATTTATCAAACATTGTACAATAAAATTTTCGTATAAGATGACTAGACTGTCACGTACACTGGTACAAGTAGCTACTTGATTATGTCAACTAGCAATTATCTGCATCCATCACCGAACAGGAAAGACGCCCAGTCCAAAATTGTCTTCATGTTACTGCCTAGCTGCTACTCAGTATGCCAAATACAGAAAGGATAATAATAATGTACTTCCCGAATCCAGTGCACACATGGCACTACGGGACGATAACCATAAAACCAAACTAATGTCAAATGACATCAAATGAAACAAATGATACAAGGATAATGTCTTGTATCAGCTGTAGCTATGATGTCACAATTGCAGCTGTCTTTACTGACGGGCCGACCCTAAACGTCACCCATACAGAAAAACTCCAACCACTCTACCAGTATCTTATACAGTTAACAGTCTAAGCTACAAGTGAACAGTACCGGTACACAGTGATGGGCACAATAAACCTTTCTGTGTTTGGTACTAGGCCTAAAGCGATAATGATACTCGACAATTTCAAAAATGCTCTGGGCGATACTAATAATTGATAAATCTCAATTTCTTAAAGCGATATCGGTAATGGATAAATTTTTCCGATAAGTGTTGCAGCAACTTTTCAATGCGTTTGGCAAAGGTTTTTTCTAGTAAGTGAAATCACGAAAGTGTTTTCTAGATTTTATAAGAAAAGAGAGCAGTTGACGAACTCTTCCAGGGCACTATACAAAACAAAGAGCGATTTTCAAAATTGAATCTAACTTAACCTTAACCGAACCTGGGGGCTGATACTACACGGTACCTCTCAATGCTTAAATGAAGCTACTGTAAGAAAACTCAAGTCCGCCAGTGCTTTAGTAAAACATAATTACTTAGAAAGGTTTCTCGTAAACTACTACTTTCAATCTGAAGTTACTTTTACAATAGAACAATACATACGTAAATATGCATCCTAGTCTAAGTTAAACGATAATAATTACTTATTCATGTTATTAATGAATGCTAAACTTGGCACTGCGAATGGCTGCTTTCACTGCTGACTGCTGTACCAAACTTTCCCGCTAATAACGCTCACGCCACTGAATGACGTAAGTTTTCCGATCGCTTCCGAATGGATTTTACGATCTGCACTAAGTTTTCCGATCGCTTCCGAATGGATTTTACGATCTGCACTATTTTACAGACGGCACTATTTTACTGGCCGCCGAAGCTGGTCTAGGGTTTTGTTCTAGACTAAGCTTAAATGAAAGCGTATTTAGTTTACAGTCCGCAAAATGTGCGACTTTTTACGTTGCCATTTTGTCTTGAAACAGAGAAAAATGCTGATTTGTCTTTAGTTTGTAAGTAATGTTAACTTTACAAATGGCACTGCATTGAAAAGCGTTGAAGTAAATCCTTTCTTGTAGCAATTTTATTTTACAGTCCGCAGAATGCAGTCCAACTTTTATCGTTACCATTTTGGCCTAGAATGGGAAAAGCGTAAATTTGTCCGTAAAGTGCATGCAAAACGTATTTTACAAACGGCACCTCATATTTTTCAATGATATTTCAACATTTAAAAGTTCGTGTTTTTACGTAGCTATTCAGTCATCAGTAGACCTTTAGAAGTTAGTGGGAGGTACAGGTAGTAAGCCTATTCGAAGCAATTTTAAGTTCTTTAATTTTGATTCGTATGACATCAAGATGTCTTTGCAAATTCTAAAGGTTTAGCACAGTTGCACAATTTCAAGAATTATAAATTATAAGCTCATCTTTAGACAAGGGCGTTGGAAGTACTTTCAAGTAGGAGCGGTGAAATTTGTGATATCATTCCAACGTCTGGGGGGCGAAGCCCCCCAGACCCCCTCCTTGTTATCGCAACATACATCATACAATACATATCATGCACTTTATTTCAGTAAAAGTTATTTGGAGACTGCTTGATGAAGTCAAGCTTTTCTCTAGCATAAACACAGTAGCTAGATCGATGTTTATAAAGGTGCTTACCTCCTTTAAAATAACTTATTATCCGTTCACAAGCTCCTAGTCTGAAACTCCTAGGCAGGAGCGTATATAGGGGGACATTGTGCCATGCCATTCCCCCTTTTGCTTCTGCCTTTTAGTAAAAAAGAGCAAGATTAATGGTGACAAATATGCCAGACTCTTTTGATAGTTTTTGCAGCTTATTCCAGGAGCGGAGTCGGGGAGGTAGGTTGAGGGGTATGCATCCACCCACCAGCCATTTTCAAAAATATTTCTGATGTATAGGCCTACTATTTTTCCATAATTTCGAACCTCTCTGATAGCAATACGCCTTACGTCTTAAGCACGCATAATCGAAAATGTGCGAACAAAATGCATCATATTAGGTGAAGCACTCAGAATTAGGATCAAAAAATTTAAACAAAATTTGCTTAAAAATTACTCAAAAAGCACCAAAATAGCCATTACAGCATGTAAATTTTCAACATTTTCCGGGTAAGCATACCCCCGGACCCCCCTAGAGCTTTTTTTGTTTCTCAATCAGCTTCAAATTCGTTCTTCCTAAAAAAATACGCTTGAAAAAAATGTGAAAATCATGCCCCCTCTTCTCAAAATTTCTCGCTACGCCACTGCTCCTAGGGTAAGCTAGCTAATTCTAATTTGATAATTTGTTGTTTCGCTGTTGTTTGCCCAAAAGTTTCTTTTAAAATTGAAGAAAATCTCCTTGTGACATCATATTAAAGCTTTAAGAGCTTGTACACGAAGTTACCAAAAATCCAACAGTTTTTGCGATTTTGTTCGCCTTTGACACAAAGTTGCAAAAGTTAGTACGTTGGTTTTGATAGTATCAATGAAGAAAAGAAACAAATAAGAAGTGACGCCATAAGTCATTGTTGAAGTGCCTTAGGCTGTACTGTTATGATAAATTCTTGAAAGGGGGGGCTGAAGGAGGGCTCAAAATTTCTATGGGGGGGACTAAAAAAATGTGGGGGGGATTTAGCCCCCACCTTCCAACGCCCCTGTCTTTAGATAATCTAAATCAATTTATTTTGTTTTAGAAAGAGTGACTGCGTCATTAGCCAATTACTGCATGCACTTGCGTGGATATTTTCATACGTACAAAACTGCAAAGAAAGCCTTTTTTCTATTCCTCCGGAAAGCCAGTGCCGTAAAAAGCGCACATCCTTAACAGCTTTAAGCGGGATGTCCAAATTGTCCACTGCCGTCGTTGTCGCGTCGTCAGGAGATTACGACGCGACGCCTGTTTACGACGTTCAATGCCCGCCGCTGCTCTGACCAAGATAATTACCATTTTTACACGACGGAACGACGCGAAGAACCGTGTCAAACGACGAAACGACAGAGTAGAAAAATAGTAGAAAAATTTCGGGAGTCGTTTGCTCATCGTTTGAAAGGACTGGACTAGGTTAGATTTTGTAAAAGCCTGTAGTAGGTTATTTTATGAGCACAAACTTAAAATAACTAAATAATTTGAATTATTAGCTTAATTAGAGTTAAGGTTACAGCCTGAACTAATAACTTAGTAACTTTAAGTAGACTACCCGGTAGGATGTTAACTTACCGGTACCTAACTAAGAGCAAGTCTACACAGCTATTGAAAGGATTTGTGTGAGCTTAAACAATAGCTATTTACTTTAGCTACAACTAGTAGGTCGAACATTTTATGTTGGTAAAGTAGCCCACGTACTGTAGTATGCACTAGTACTGAGTAGCTAATGTACTGACTTAATGACATGATGACTAGAGGCAGAGATGGGCGCGATACGCAATTTTTGAGTCAATCGATACACGATACTTGAAAATAGAGTTAATCGATACCGATACGCGATATTTTGAAGAGGTGTTAAATCGATATTCGTAGCGCCGATACAAGTATCTCGACACAATATCAGGAAAAAAATCAATTAAAAAAATTGGTTTACAAATGAATTAAAAAAACTGCTACAAGTTTGCAATCTGCGGACAATTGCAAAATGTAAAAATATCACGAATTTTTTTTTGATATTGTTGCATGTTTATCCTCCTATCACGGGAAAGCGATCAATGCGCTATGCGAGCTCGCTTAGGAGTTGCCAGCCATTTGTCTACCGCACCAAGACGGGGAAATCCCGCTAAGTGCCTTTCCCAATGGCACAACAAGAAAACTTGCCGGCTAATTGTTCTCTGCACTGTCCCGTTAATGCTGAGCGTCAAGCAGGGAAGCTGTGAATACCAATTGTAAAGTCATTTGTTTGACCCGACTCGGAATCAAAACCCAGTCTACAGCTCCCGAGGCGGACGCTCTTACCACTCGGCCATCTGAGCTGTTAATTGGGACATGTTATAATTTCACAATTAACGTCGCTCAATGGCGTTACGAAACAGTTGCAAATAGGCTAGTGATAAGAGAAATTTGCGGACAGTACGTCGCTTTGAATCAATGAGGGAATTTGGCTTCATTTCACATTCTTCAGAAACCGTAAATGAACACGCAGTCAACACCTGGTAAGATTGATCGTGCTTAAAAACAGTATCGAGATACTTGTATCGGCGATGCACAAAAACTTGCTTAATCGATACCGATACGCGATATTGTAGTTAAACACTTAATCGATACAAAAGTATTGCGCGATACGTATCGCCGATACAAGTATCTCGATACTGCCCATCTCTGACTAGAGGAGCCCCCTTCTTTTGTGTGATTAATCATCATCACATGAAAATCGTAGGTTAAAACCGCGCCAGTTTGGGGCATCAAGAAATAAGTGAGTATAAATTATACCAAGTGCTTTGCTTTACCATAAAAGTAAGCACATGGATGGCAATGTTGCAGTAAAGTCTTGAACTTTTGTTTTGCATTTACAATAACATTGGTTGTTTATAGCATGATGTCACAAATGCAACTGTCCGTAATTGACCCTTGACCATGTAGTGCTGACAAATAGTACAAAACTTATTCAAAATGTTTTTAAATACAGCCTCAAAATGTTTTTAAATACAGCCTCAAAATGTTTTTAAATACAGCCTCAAAATGTTTTTAAATACACCTTTTGAATATTGAGGACAGCAGGAAGAGCATGAAGTTGCGATAGAAAAGTGATTGTGTGAATTAAACCGCCAAATAACTCGTCTTCAAAAGCACCGCAGGCAAGCCTAGCGTATTCCTGTTTCCATAGTTACGGTCGTTCGCGGTGGATATTTATCGATCGTTAGCAGAGCGTTGTCGCATCAGAGCGGATTTTGCGCATCGTGCGCTCCTTGGGAATTTCCCTGTCGTTATCGTATCGCTTTTCAGTGGACATCCCGCTTTACTTTGTTTCTGCGGTGTTTGGGCTTTTATTGGTGCTTCGAATTTGAGGGAAAATTTTAGAATACAGGTTATGGGTACTTGAGAGAAAAACCCCTGGAAAACTCGAGTTTTTCGGATTTTAATGAAAAAGCGATTTTGTGCAAAATAAATCCATTGCTTCGTTTAAGTTATTAGTAATAACTTATTGCGGTAATAACTTGAGTTTTTCGGATTTTAATGAAAAAGCGATTTTGTGCAAAATAAATCCATTGCTTCGTTTAAGGTGTTAGTAATAACTTATTGCGGTTCGACTAGTATTTAATGCGCATTTTATTAGCTAGCTTACTCTTGGTTGACAATTATATTCTTAAGTGGCTCTGAAATTTTTAAAAGAATTTTTTTAAACTCTGGCTTTCCCGATTTTATTGTCTGAGTTTCGGCAGTGGTTAAAATAGCCTATTTAAAAAATGAAAATGGCAGAATCCCGTGTTTCGGATTCGCGAAAACCAGGGTTGTAAACACCGGCTTGCGCTTAGTCTAAGGAAGGTTTTACCATTTTTTGTGATTTAGTTAGCCTATTAGTGCTTTACTCTAAAAATCTGCACACTAGGTTGTTCGCAAACGTGACCAGAAAAAAACTTTGGACAGCTGCAGCCTATGCAAAAGAAATATAAGTCTACTAAGAATCAAGATACTGTATTTTATCAATAGCAATAAAATATAAGCCAACTATTAGATAAATATTTTAAGAAAAGACTAGCCACCTTTTTCAAGTTTGTTAACTTTAAAACTTGTGAAATTGATTCATCTATTGGGCTTGCAAACAATGGAAAATCGGGGCGGTCATTATAACAATGCAAGGTGGGTGTTTATTAAGTATTGTTACATCTACGTGCTAAGCCTACACTTCGTGACATCGTAGAATGGAAAAGTGGTAAAGCTCAGGCAAAGGTTTTCTTCCCACACGTTTTGTTGAAGCGGCATTTTGTTCGTGTAGAATGCTTTTGATTAAACGCTTCCTTGAGTTACCAGAGAACCGAATGTTTGCAACCATAACTTGCTTGAACCCAACCCCGAGTCCCATTAGAAAATTCCAGAAAACTGAAAGTGATGACGAACTCGAATTTTTGCTGTTGTAATTGCAGAAAAAAGCTATTTAAATGCAAGCTAACTCGTTTTTTAACACCAACAGTCAATTTGAACTTGACCGGCCTGAACCCGTTTTGAGAATTCCGGTACACTTTAAACTTGGTTTTACGCTAAGTTAATTATGCTGATACTACTGTGCAGTGGTGTAAAAAGTATTTTGAAACTGTACTTAAGTAAAAGTATTGTTACTGACGGCAAAACTACAGGAAGTAAAGTAGAAAGTATTGACTAAAAAAAGCACTTAAGTAAAAGTAAAAAAGTAGTCGTTTAAAAACTATTCAAGTAAAAGTATAGCGCTCTCAATCGTTCATGTGTCAACTGCACACTTGCCAACGATGAGAGCGTTCGCCTTGGAAGCTGGTAGACTGGGTTCTATTCTCAGTCGAGTCAAACCAAAGACTTTAAAACTGGTACCTGCTGTTACACTTGCTAAACGCTCAGCAATCAAGTGTGGCGCGGAGGATGAAATATAGGCCTACAGAGAATAAAAATACGTCAGTGAATTCTTGACAAAATTTAGTCCTGGCGCTAAAGGATGCCAGGACTAAATTTTGCCAGGACCTGGCGTTATAAAGCGCCATAAAACCACACAACAAGAACGATGACTAGCTCTGAAGGAGGCAAAATGGTATACCAAAAGAAATTATTGCCGCCCAGATGGCCGAGTGGATAAACTGCTTCTGGTACGGTAGATTCGGGGTTCGATTCAGAGTAGGGTTAAGCCAATGACTTAAAAGTTGGTATTTATAGCTTCCCTGCCTGACGCTCAGCATCAAAGGCGACAGCGTGAAGACCTAGCCGGCAAGTTCATTCGTTGTGCCGTTCGGAACCACGCTTAGCGAGATTTTTCCATCTCGGAGTGGCAGACAGGTGGCTCGAAACTCCTAAGCGAGCTCGTTATAGCGCTTCTATCGCAAAGAAGAATGAACATGAATATATAAGCATTAACTTAGAAGCGGAAACCTGCTTATTTCTGTTAACACTTCAATTTTACTTTGCAATTTGCATTTTTCCGTAATGAAGGTTGAAAGAGAAATACGGCGGTTTTACCGCTAGGCCTCTACAGGTTTATGGAATGAATATACTGTATTTACGTGAATGTATTCTGTAACTTGCGGTCATGCGGTTACGCTCATGCAGTAATTACAGACAAAAGTGACATTGCATGCGACGCAATTTTGCAACGCATGGTTTTAGGTGCAACGAGGGATTTCAAGTGAGACCTGCAACTCAAGGACTACTTTGTACTTTTCTAAAATAAAAACTACCCGAGTAGTGTTACTTTATATTAAAAGTACTTAAGTAAACGTAAAAGTAGCCAAGAAGAAACTACTCAAAAAAGTACTCGTTACCGAAAAAAACTACTCAAGTAATCTACTCAAGTAAGAGTATTGCGTTACTTCACACCACTGCTACTGTGTTGCAGAAATTATCGAGGACGGAATGACGGAGGTGGTTATCGAGGACGGGACGACAGGGGTGGGTATCGTGGACGGAACGACAGGGGTGGGTATCGTGGACGGGACGACAGGGGTGGTGGGTATCGTGGACGAGGTTATGGAAGAGGATACCAAGAGCGTGGTGAAAGGGGGGGATTCCGTGTGCAACGAGGTGGAAGAGGTGTGGAAAGGGGTGGCGGAAATAGAGGAGAATATCATGGACGAGGAGGAATGCCCCCTCAACGTGGGGCTCATGTTGCGCACAGAGGTCAGGAGCCATTGATGAACGACAGAGAGAACGAAAATGTGGGAAACAATGAAGGAAATAACGCGATTAATCACCACAGACGCGGAGGGTGAGCTTTTAAATGATTAACCTAGCAAAACCGTCTACCTTGTTTAAGAATACTGAGGTTATATTTTGCTAAGACGTAAACTGAGTGTAGGCTATGAAGTCATTTAACGTTCCAAAGTAGTAAAACAACGTGATTAATTAGCTCAAACCAGAAAACCTTTTAATCTACAGCTGAAATACAAATCAGATAAAATATCCCTGATGGCCCAGAGTGACTGAGTACCACCAAGCTGACTACAAAAGTACTGTGCACCCGTAGCGTCACAAGGTAGACGACCGCCTCAGGCGACACCAGGTTCTAAGTAAAAAAAAATAATTCTCCACCATGCTTGATTCATCTCCAAATTAATAGCTTAGGCATTGATAGAAATTTCAACTGTATTTTTGAGAGGCTGCATGGTGAGCATGAGTTCTTCCATTCAGCAACCATCTGTATCGACGCGATCGACAACAGCCGTGTATTGAACTCGTCACGTAAGTCTGCGCAGGGTATCCGATAGGCCAGTGGTTTTCAACCTTTTTCAAGTCGCGGACCCCGAACTTAAGCAATTTGTTGTTGTGGACCCCACGCAAATTAACACAAATAGACACGATTTTAGAATTGTTATGGAAAGCAATTTGAGTAAAAATGCAAGGCTACCTTCACCAGGGATGCCTTTTTGTTATCGCTTGCCAAAACCTATCTATTTGCGGATATGATGGGCCGCACTGATTTTTTTCTAGTAAAAATCTCTTATTGCATTAAACACGATTCGCTGCTTACGCAAAAACAGCTCAATTTTTTGAATTGGCTTGGATAACAAGTTGCATTTTGGGAAAGGACCAATATTGTATATTTACTTATTCTTCTTTCGGCTTTTCCCTATTCGGGATTGCCACAGCGCGAAAGTCTTCTTTATAAGACTCGGTCAGCTTCGTCTCTCTCCCTTGCTCCAACCATCTCTATGTCTTCTCTCACCAAATCCGTCCATCTTCTCTTTGGCCTACCTCTCTTTCTTTTACCAAATTGTTTATTTCGGAAACTCCAATTAGCAGCCAGCAAATAATTGCGTCACTGAGCTTCTTTTTATCTGCAGACAGTTGGTGTCTAGCTATTCTAAAATAGAGCTTGGTGCTGAGACGCTGTAGACGCCACAGTGATGTAAAGTAACGAAGTAGTTTTACTTAAGTATTATTGCTTGGTAACTAGTACTTACTTAAGTAATTTAAATTTCGACTGCTTCTACTTTTACTGCCTATCACGCAAATGATAAATAATCATTAGGGTTGTTCAAAAAACACTTTTTTAAAAAAAGATCTTGCAAACGGCTTTTCCCGTTGTACTACTCTACAAAATGATACTGACCAAATTTCACAAAAAAATTTCAATGTTTAGGGGGTGCGCAACTCAATTTTAGTTTACGACATCATCAAAAAGGAGTGCAAAATTTTTTTTTGAAAATGTAGGCAAGTGACCCACCAACAGATGCAGAATCATTTTCTGAGTAGTAATTTGTCATTTGTTTCAGTTTATTATCATTAGGTTAAAGCTTATGATGATTTTTGTAATGGTTGATGATGTCATCAACGAACTTGCAATTAAGAAAATTGAGTTTTAATTAAAGCTTCAGTTCAAAATTACTCCAATTATTCCAAAATCCACAGTCCACACTTGACAGCAAAATTAATTGTAGCCTACACATTTGCATTTAAAAGACAAAAAGTTATTTAATCAGGCTTTATAATTAGTATATGCATTTAAAGGTTTCGCCAAGATGCAGTACAGTTAATGGCTGGAGAAATGCAGTTTTTTGGTCATATCAATACTTTTTCAGTGGTGTTCCACGCATTGAAGTTCTTGCTACAGCTCATTACCATCTTTTGTCAGTTCTGTGGAATAATCTTGGGCAAGCTTGATACTACGCTCTGCAGTGTCATTAACCACATTTAACGAGTGCACGACGCCCAACATCGTGTTATAGCCATCATCACCAGGCCACAGATCGGCACTTGTGGCCATCCAAGAACTACACGAGCTTTCAAAAAAGCTTAAAAGCAGCCAAGACTTCATTCAAAAAACTGGATAATTTTAGATTTTTAGAAGAATCTATCAAAGTAAATGTGGGCTTTCCTTTGCTAAGCTTTGTATCTAATTGCAAAAAAGTTTCTCTGCAGCTTCTTGCTTTTAATGGTTGGAGAGCAGAGAACTAAATAAAGCAAGTGGCGCCAGTTCTGGAGTCAAGTGCCATGAATGTCGATTTCACACAGTTACTGCAGCGTCTTTCACTCCTTGATCTACAGTATTGCGCTATACTGATTTAGCTTTTGAAGTAAGGCTCGATCGTTTGCAAAGGCATTTGCAGCGTTTGTGCAAGTCAACCATGGAACCACGCAAATTAAAGCAATAAATGTGGAGATTCTTTTCAGTAGTTGCATCATAGGTTCGGGATATTTCATTTGAATGCCAAATATAATCATCTTCAAAAAATACAAAATTTTGGCCATCCATCGAGCATGATGGAATGCACCTGGCCTTTTGAGTTACTTTAGTTTGGCACTAGGCAGATTAAGAACTATCGAAACTAATTGCAAAGCTTCTTTATAATCATCTCGCATAAGTTTGTTTTCGGATTGTATTGTTTCAAGGTTCTGTGCAACTTCTATCCTGAGCAATTTTAACCATTCGCAATCGAATTCAAGTGTATCGAATTTGGAGTGATCAAGCTTAGACCAATTATCTTAAGACTCTTAACTTTGCATCTTCAGGTCCCGTCGTTTTTCCAAACAAAAAAGCTGCAACTTTCGAATTAATTAACTCCATGATGTGATGGCGGTAGCTTAACCAAAGAAACTTTTTTCGCAGAAGTTGTTCTAGTAAAACAGCTGCTTCATTAAACTTTCCAGTATTTGATGATGTGGTGTCAAAACATAGGCCAATCACATTATTGCTACAGTTCCAGTTCTGTAAAAGTGTGTGGACGGTAGCCGCCTAATTCGCACCAATGCTAGATTCTACATTTTCTACTCCTCATAACTTTCCACTTTCATACTCTGGTGTTCCACTTATGGAAACAGCAATATGTTCTTTAAGCTCATCAGAGTTATCTTTCATAACCTTGCCATCCCAATGCACAACTATATATTAAGGAGAGACAAAGTTTTGTTTTATTTGGGTCGATATTGCTGTTCTGTTGGATGCTCTTGAGCGTCTTCCAGTGCTAGGTGAAATAACAAAGTCGTCCAGGTTTCCCGAAGAAGCATCAATCATGGAAGCAACTACAGCAAAGTAATGATTCGAGGACAATCCTTCTCTGTCAGCTACTTGAGAGAACTTTTCAGATCTTAATATCTTCTTTGGAAGTTGCACTGATATGGTTTCGCTGCAAGTATGTCTTCGTTTGCTTGTACATGGACTACATTCTTTGCCTGAGGTTTCAGATTCGACTTCAGAATGAGAGGAGCTTTGCAAATCAATTGCATTTTCGGCATCTTTTTTATTGGTTGAAGCTTGTTTAATTCTATTTTCAATTTCTTCTCTTTGACGTTTTCTTTGCCATTTTGCTCTTGACTCATAATCCAAAGCGGACATTTGCATTTTACGAGCTTTTTTTTGATCATGCAAAAAATCCACATCTTCTTTTCTCGCTTTTTTAGGTCTTAGACGGTCGCTAGAAATTTGCTTCTCAGCGTTTTCAGCAGCGAGATCAAATAATGTTTCCAAATTTTCACAGAATCGTTTTCTTTTGTTTCTTTCGGTGTTATTGTCGCGCTTTTTACTTTTTTAAAATTTTTTCCACGATTCGAAATTTTTAGAAGTTGTTTTGCATGCAGTCACTTACTTTTCATTGGTATTCCTGATTTCAACCAAATTTCAGTTACTGCTTCAATCGTTTGTGTTACTGCATCGTTTTTTGTAGCATTTAGATCTTTAAAAATGTAGAAAAAATAACGCATGACTTCGCCATGGGTCGGTAAGCAGCTGGTATTAAGATCAGATTTGGGATTACCAATCAACCAAATTTTAGTGGCATTTCTTGTAGTACTAGCAGTCATTCCTTCTATTACCTGGTATAATTAATTTTTTCTGTCTAACCCAAACCCTATAAAAGCACACATGAAAGTTAGTTAGTTATTGACAAAAGTTACAAAGTTCAAGCACTCCACGATTGGTATATTGTTTAAAAATCAGTCCTTCATGATTGATATAATGAGTACTGAAACAGTTTCGCGCAGACAAGATGTAAAGGAAAATAATTTACGGCTTAAAGCACAGGCTTGTCCATGGGAATGGGATTTTCATGGGAATCCCATGGGAAATGTCCCATGGGATGGGATGGGACAGCACGAATTGCATTTTCCATGGGACCCATGGGACAGTAGCCATGTGACAGCGTCTTGATAATGTCATACCTAACTTTAGGTTTTATACTTTTTTGCTTTAAAAAATTCTTTTTAGTCCACTTTTTTCTTTATAAAAGATTTTCCCTTAGCATTGTTGTTACAAGGTAGTGGTGCTTTGCACCATAGTTGCCAGATGGTGTACTTGGACACCAATTACTGGAAAAATGGTGTAATCTTAAAGCTCCGTGTTTTTACTGAAAATTTTCAATTAATCTTAGAAATGAGAAGAGAAAAAATCTTGGATGATGTAAATTTTCATAAATTTAATAAAATTTATTGAATTGTATTTTAATGGGAATCCCATGGGATGAGACAGGCATAAATTGCTATGGGATGGGATGGGATGGGACAGAAAAATATGTCCCATGGACAAGCCTGTTAAAGCATGCAAAGATGCATCTAGTAAGTAAAAGTGATAACGTCACCAATTTAAATTTGGTAGTAAATCCCCACCCAAAACTAATAAACCAAAACTGAAAGTCGTTCTGCGTCTGTTGATGGGTCACTTGCCTAAAAGACGCGTGAAAAAATTTTTAAATTTTTCGATGACGTCATAAACTAAAATTGAGTTGCGCACCCCTTAAACATTAAAATTTTTTTGTGAAATTTGGTCAGTATCATTTTTTAGGGTAGTAAAAAAAAGGTGAAGGTATGGGACAGCGGGTGCAAGCACACATTGTTTAGGCCATTTTAAATTATCGGCCCATTACAATTTTCAATCACGAACGATTGAACGCTGTTAAGGGACATACATGACGAACAACACATACACAAAACCCTTCGCACTTCCGCTTGTGCCGAGCGCCTGGCGCGAAAGCTGCGCATACTATTTTTAAAGTCTTTAGTATGACCCGCCTGGGAATAAAACTCCAGTCTACCGGCTACCAAGTAGACGCTCTTAACCGATACACCAAGCGCCGGTTTTTTTAGGGTAGTACAATGAGAAAAGCCATTTGCAGCATCACTTTATAAAAAAAGTATTTTTTTGAATAACCCTAATAATCATGCTTGATAATAAAATTGACAATATTAGTATTAGGTGTATTGTTTTATTTTATATAAATATGTTTTACACTTTCGTGATATTAAGTGGTCTTTTGTTGTTTGTGTTTGGCGTGGACAATGAGGTTGCATTTTGCAGATTATGACACACTTCACTTTTTTATTTTCGTCGAATAAATGTGCTAATTATCCTAAATATACTTCAGCATCGGCAAAATATATGTCAAGTTTGGAAGTGAGCAAATTATCTTTCGTCAAAGGTCAGCTTTATGGCCTTGGTTTTGCAAACGCTATTTTTTGCTTAAGTAGCTTCAAATTGCTGGTACTTTTTACTTTTACTTGGTTACTTTTTGCATCCCCTACTTTCTACTCTACTTCAAGTAGTTTCCGCCATCAGTAAGAATACTTTTACTTAACTAGATTTCTGTACTACTGTTTATACCACTGGACGCGCGTATAATCTTTTTGATGCAAAGGTCAAACACGAATTTGTTACTTACATAACTGCGCATAGAGACAGAAGGTGTACGCACTAATTGGATGTTTTGTGGAAAACACTTGCCAAAAAACATCCTAGCCTCTCTACAGTACCAGTACTTCAAGCGTGACGGGGGTGTTTTTTCTTAAATGAAACGACCATGCAGTCCAACATTATTTTTCAATTTAATTTGTCTGATTTTCTGCATACCTCTCAACGTAGGCCTACATCGTTTTTTGTTGTTTCAGCCTTTTTCTTGACCAGCTTTTTAATATCTGTGCTGTTAACTTTTGTTCTCGTGGTTTTGAAATAAAATAAACCATACCGTAGTCCTACCATAAATCAAACATTTTTGCATTAGTGGCGGGAGTTTTCTACAAAAGATACCATTCACTGTTTGACCTTCGTAAATCACGCTTAGATTGTTTCATGTCACTACTGGTCTATTTCACACACACTATTATTAGCACCAGGAATTTATAAGCAAGTTTGAAAAAATGAAGTACTGTATTGCAAAATCCGTGTAACTTCGTAGTTATACGGATTTTGTTGCATTGCAGTGCGGAAAAATTAAATATTGGAATTTACTAACACTTCAATTGTTTCTGCGGGCGATTTAACATAAAAATTTTGAGGCCACGGGCCGAAAATTTTTAATTGACTGCCTGGATCCGGGCCGCAGGTTGCCGACGCCTGACCTTAAATGGAAATTTTGGCCCAATGACTTGATATCTGGATTAAACGTAGGCTACCAATAACTTTGACGTAGGCTACCAATAACCATTCCTAAGTAAGAAAGTTTTAGCTCCTGCTGTTGGTTGCAAATTAAACCTGGTGCCTAATTCATATTCATACATCGTTCAAAAAAAAATTTTTTTTTTAAATACATTAATAATTAATTACTAAGCACTGGTACTTCAATAAACTGCCCTATTTTTGATGAAACTTTCAATACTTTGGCGGACCCTTTAGCCCTTGCGGCCCCTTCAAGTCATTCGCGGACCGCTTGGGGGTCCGCGGACCCCAGGTTGAAAACCACTGCTATAGGCAATGAGAAGATACTTGTGCTTAGGCATGCAAGGGCTTTAAGTAGGTAATAGGTTTCAGTTGGGCTATTTTGCAAATGAGGCAATGTCTTACATCAATATCATAGGCGCAATTTGCAGAGATCGTCAAAATCGTCCAGCTAGGAACCGGGTTGACGTCCCAGCAATATCATATCAGAGGTTAAAAGAAATGAATGACGATGATTCCTTAGAAGCCAGAGCGATAGTACTTCAGCTGTCCAGCAATGAATCCGGGTTCAAACGACGATTATGCGAAGACATGAATAATGGTAGGCTGCTTTTTATAGCCTTTTTAAGGCGGATCGAGCAGGATATAGATCCTGACAGTAGTTACAGTGGCTTTGATCGCTTTTTTGTGATAGGATTATGCCACTGACCAAAAATAAACAGTGTTAGACAAAAACACTTTGATGCATCACTTCATGACTGATATCACCGATATAAATATAACGTTTTTTTTTGTGTAGGAATGGTTCAAATGCTACTCAGAGTAATTGCAAAAATGTGCCGCGGTGATGATCTGCCATCTTCTTTTAGTACAGTTTTGACAATTATTTTGAAAAACAAATTTGCTTGCCAGCTAGTACCTTTTTTCTTTGACCTAATCAGAGAAAGCAAAGAAAAGTAAGTACTGGTACTGTTTTAATAAAAAAGTGACTTAACATGAACGAAAATGTGTATACCTTGTAACCTAGTATTTTGACTTTTCACGATGTTCCCAATTTTGTTCCCATTCCTTCAATGGATTGTCTGGTAAAGTCAAAACAAGATTGCATGCTAAAAGATACGGTTAAGTAATCCGAAATCTAAGTCAAATCTTCATTGTACTCTCGTTATTACTACGTGATGCATAATCAGTAGCGGCGCTGTCATCGCGACATAGCGCCTAGTCAATACAATTTCGAGGAAATATCGCAACGGTGGCGAGTTGTTGGCAAGACCTAATGTATAAGTCGAATAATGTCCGATTTGACAGGCCCGGTAATCGAACATCAGACCTCCTGCACCGACAACGATGTTGATACCATTGACCAACCGTCGGTCTTGCTTATTTCATATAATTCAAAATTCAAATAACTTAAAAATATTCATAATTTTACCAGCGCTTTTAGAAAAGATCAAGCGCCCATTCACATTGACAATTGTCTGGCATTGCTGAGGGCTTTGGTTGAAAAGATTCCTACAACTTCAGAAAACGAGGTGAAAAAAGTTGTTTTAACAATCTTTGCAGTGGTATACGCAAGAGGGCTCCTGTGTCAGCGCTACCCAATGCTTGCTTTATGACACGTTAAAAGCTTGAGGGCACAGACCGTTAGTTCAGTTGCTAATTGCACAATATCGGTGCGGGAGGTCTGGGGTTTGATTTCCGGGCCCGTCAAATCGACACATTGTGGCCAACGGCTCGCCACCGCAGCAACGTTTCTTCGGAGTTCTGTAACCCTGGCACTAAACCGCAGAGATGGGCCCCGCCACTCGCTGCACGCTTCGGCGTAATACCGCGAGTATAATAAAAATTTGATTTTTGATTTTGAGCTTTCGGCCTATGGCTCAAATTGTCATAGAAAAATATCTCCTTAATGTGAAAAAATTTCTTCACGCGCGCCCTCCCCCCCTCCAAAATTTCTGCCTACGCTTCTGGTCTGTTTTCTGTTCGATCTTATCCATGGATTTTACAATACGTATACCGTATATTATGTTCGATTATTTTTTTTCTCCTTATGTATCAATTCAAGTAAGTCAGGGATGGGCAAAGTGCGACCCGCGAGACCATTTTGTGCGGAACGCTGGCACTTACGAAAACATTCACTCCTTACGTGAATCAAGCCAAAGACGATTTTTTTCTACAGCTCCGCGCTGAATGTCAGTGAAAAAAAGGACATTTGCGGACGCAGGAGCGTATTTAGAGGGGGGCCAATGTGCCATGGATCCCCTTTTGACTCGGCCTTTTAGTTAAAAAAAACAAAATTAATGGTGCCAAGTGACTGAAATAAGCCAGACTTTTTTGATGGTTTCTGTAGCTTATGGCCAGGGGCGGTTTCAGCGGGGTAGGATGAGGGGTATGCATCCTCCCACCAGCCATTTTTAAAAATGGTTTTGATGTACCGTTATACAATTTTTCTATAATTTCGAACCTCTTGGATAGCGATAAGCCTTACGCCTAAACCACGCATAATCGAAAATGTGCGAACAAAATGCTTCATATTTGGCGAAGTACTCAGAATTAGGGTCAAAAAAGTTAAACAAAATTTGCATGAAAATTATTCAAAAAGCACTAAAATAGCCATTGCAGCACCTAAATTTTCAAAAAATTTTCCGAGGGAGCATGCCCCTGCACCCCCCCGGAGCCTCTCTTGCTTTTCAATCAGCGTTATATCAGTTCTGCCGCAAAAAAAATATGCTTAAAAAAACGAAGAAACTATGCCCACCTCTCTTTTAAAATTTCTCGCTACGGCACTGTGCGGACGTGATGACTTTTTTTGCTGTTCACTTGAATTTGAGTGAAAAATTGGACATCTGCGGATGTGCGGCCCTTGGCTTGAAAATTTTTTCAAATGCGGCCCTTCGTGTAAACATAATTACCCACCCCTGAAGTAAGCTAAAAAAGTTTTTAAACAATGGTCTATCAGGATGAAACTAAATTCGCATAGTTGCAGCAATTTTTTAGTGTTTTGAAGGTTCTTCACTTTTTTATTTTAGGTCAACATGATTCTGACCAATCTGAAACACGTTGTTGTTGAACTTGATATCGGACTCGAAAAAGATATTGGTCAAAATATAGAAGAAATAGATGCCATTTTAAAAGAGCTTAAAACGCGACAAAAACCGTCAAAAAATGAGAATAAAAAGTAAGACAGAATTTAAAAATAACTAATGACTTTAGACTTACATTTTGATTACACAATTTAGTTTGGTACACAAGCATACCGTTTTCTCAACACATTGTGGATTTTTTGTGACCTATTTGTGTAGGCTGTAGTAATATCCACTTATACTTGCTTATCTGGATGCGTTTGTTCTTGGAAGGTCGCAAGGGCGGCTTTGAGCTCGATTTGGAGCCTCCAAGCATATCGATCCTCTGCGACAAAGGGCAAGATGCTCTGGTGGAGTGCTAAGGCGAAACCCACCGAGATCTTCAACATAATCTTGTAACACGGCCTTTTAGGTCTTCGACCGACGGATGTTAAGCTGAGCAGATTTTAGCTGTTCTTTTCTGGGACATTCGTGTTGCATGTCCATATCAGCGTATTTGCATTCTTTATCGTCGGAGAAGCAGCGATGCGATGTTTAGGGAATCACCAATATCAGTACACTGCTAACTTTGTCAAACAATCTTGTCTAATTCTTTACAAGAATCCCATTTCGGCTGCTGGAGCTCGAAATTTCGCTTTCCAGTAATATCTGATTTTCTTTGATGTCTTTTTCGACAGAGCTGATCCGAGCCATCAACTTCACGGCTTACACAGCCAGAGACCTCCAAACAATTTTCGTTCCTTGTCTGTATATCCCCTCGTGGACGATATCAGTCACAACCAGCAGCCCTATCTCCGGACCAATCTAGTTGATTCCGCGTACAATGAGTAAGCAACGATTACACTGGACAAGATCCAGCATAAAACAAACAAATGTTTATCTTTAAATGCGAGCATCCTAAGCACATGGTAGGTATGACTTTTCGACCATAAAACTTTTCAGTTAGAAAAGTTAGATTAACTCGAAAGATTTACTTTGATTCTGACCAGCAATTACAGGTTTGATGTACTTACCGGGTAGCCTACATGCGCTTTCACTTGTCCGAAAATGAGCTTGTATTTGCATCACGGTTTAGAATTATTCAATACAGCTGTTGTAGCAAATTCTGTCGTTATTTTGCAAAATTAACGACGGCAATTTTACACTACGGCAATTTTATACTATTCTTCAAGAAAAAGCACTTCTTGTGTTTCATAGGACATTGATCTTTCAAGAGTGAGTTTTTTAGCAATGACATAGTATCAGACTCTGGATTGAAGTTTTTTTTGTACTAGTTTTTGTGATATACTACGTTTTTTTACGCTCTTGTTAAGCTTTGCTCAATAAATCTCCGAATAATTTTTTATGTTTCGTTTCTAATTCCTAACAGAATTTGGTTTTAACATTTTCTCGTGGTAGTGGTCTTTTTGAAAACAAAATTCTTGTAAAAAATGGACTCGTTAGATTTTACAAAAATTTCGGCAAAATTACGCTTCAATAAAAGGTAGTGTTGGAAGGTTTGTGTGAGTGTAAGATATCTACAGAGACCGGCAGAATAATCGGAGAACGTTTGGTTTTATGTTATTTTAGAAGATTCTCACGTCAAGCAATAAACAATCAGTTGCCTTGCCAGGGGTATGCACAGAAATTTTCTGGGGGAAAGGCCGCGAAAGAGATATCTCGTATCAAGGCACAATTTTAGGATGAGAATCTACGGAAAAAGTTTTTAACGCATGCCATAATGGATCTGAGGGGCGCACATACTCTGTTGACTTATGGTACCGGTACCTTAAAATTTTTAGTGCTTACCACCGCTACTATTTTTCAGTATTAACCATTACCTGGACGTTCAATTTCGCTTGTTGCGAGAGGATTTTGTCAGGCCGCTTCGTGAAGGAATTCAATATTGCTTCACTGCAGGTAGGTTAGTCAACTTCACTGCAGCAGAACTCTGTTTACCTGACCACCTTTGCTGTACAGTATTCAGACGGTCGCACTGACGAGGTAGTGCGCGTCAGTGGCATTGAAACAGAATCCAGCGTTGGGCCATAGTAAATTTCTTGGTACTACATTGAAGTGATACTGACAAGGAGGTGTTCTCGTTCTCGAGATAGATGCCAACCGCGGTCTCGCTGCTGACATCAACAATCATGGTGTGTATCAGGTAGCAGCAACATGACCTTGCGGTACCGCTCAGATTACAGATCCTACATGACGGGTTCAATTCACGGCTGGAACCGATCGCATTTGCCATATATTTCGGGGGTTGCTGACTCGAAGAGCGCAAGCTCTTCACAATCTCTTTCTAATACAGTTGAATTTTGAGTGCAATTAAATGAAAAATAACTCTAGGAATACTAGTATAAAACTATGAAGTGTAACACCTCTTAGATAAGGTGTTGAAAGTTTTGTTTTTAAGTGTAACTAAACCTTAACGTTTTTATTTTTATTTGAAGGAGGAAACACGAACTTGAAAAGAAAAGACCAACAAAACATAAAAGTGTATGAAAATGTTACAATTGAATATCCTCTGCCTGGAAGAACAGGTATAAAACTGTACTTTATGTATAATATTCAGTTCGTTCAAATTACGTAAATTAATTTCTTTGTATAGTAAAACGCTCTCAGCCATGGTTCATCGGCGTATCCAGGCTATTTGCGATTCTTAGCCCCTCTTTAAAATAATTTTGGATGTAGAAAAAGCCCAATCTTCATTATAATATGCTCGCGGTATTACGCAGCATGTAACGAGTGACGGGGCCCATCTCAACGTCGCAACGCTGGCGAGCCGTAGGCGATGCTGTGCAGGGTTGACCACCTCAAGAATTAAAGCTCAGACCTCAGGCACCGATAGCGTGTGCTTAAAACTGAGCTAACCGGCCGCCAACTGAGTAAACCGTTCCGGGTTTCTTGTGACAAGGATTGTTTCAGAGGCAAGAAAAAATGTTGAAAGAATGGAAAATTAATTTTTTACTTTGTTCTTGCATTTAATTTGTGTAAGCACTTCTTGGGAACTAAGTCCAGACCCTTGGGTATGGGTCTGCCCAGGGCAGCCTGGGTCAAGCTCAACCGTCTGCGTTCTGGTGTTGGACGTTTCTGTTCGTCCATGTACAAATGGGGTCTCGCTCCTCTAGCGAATTGTGAGTGTGGTGCCAGTGAACAAACCGCAGATCACATCATCTAACAGTGTCCCATACATCGAGCACCCCGAGGTATGTTTGGTCTAATGGTTTTGGATGACGAAACAAGATGCTGGCTGAAGTCCCTTACAGTCAGCATCTGACCCAAGAAGTTTGGTGGCCAGGGTGGTAAAAGGATAAACCCTCGGCCTTGGTCCTCCCATCTGTCTTGGAAGAGATGCCCCGCCAAACGACGACGACGGGAACTAAGTAGCAGAAATGCACGCACTCTCATGTACAGAAGTATGGACATCAGTCGAGCAGTACTGCAGCCTAGCCTACCAAATACTCGTTAGTCGTGATCGACTCTTGAAACCACGCATGAAGATAGCTTTGCCTGTAATAGCAATGTGATTTTAATGTTTTTGATAATTCTAGATTCAATGTTTTGTAAAAATATCATGTCGTAAAATAGGCCTACTCAATCTCCAAGAAGTCATTATTTCGACCTTAGTTAGGTCTGTCAGTGAAGATCAGAGTAGTTTGGGATAAAAAAAAGTACCAAATTTCTCCGATCATTTTTCATAAAAGCAGTGGAATCCTCGAATTGGCTTACTATACTTTGGATAGGAACTATAGGCTATATGAAAGAAAGAAGCTATCGCATGATGCAAATGTATTTCAGGCATACAGTATTGCATTCATTTTGATGCCAAAAACTTGCAAAGAGTCAGATGGCAAACGTCAAGGAGGTTGATGTATGGAAACCTTGTGTGCTTGTCTGCAGATAAGTTTAAGGTATGTGACAGTAATGGCTCGGCACTACTATAAAACTGACCGTGGTCCCTCTAGCAATTTTACGTAGCCTATGTTTTAGCCAAATATCTCGCTACAATAAATAAATTGTAAAAGTTGGTGATAAGATCCGCTACTAGAATCAACCTCGGAGCAGAACTGCCTCTAGCCACTTTTTTATGCAATTGAACAACAACAGTTTAGCAACTTTGATCACGGAAATTTTTAATTTGGTTTAAGGCAGCGATTCTTCACTCTTTATGGACTGCTTATAGTCTTGTACCCTTAAAGGATTCTGATGAAACCTGCGAACTCGTTTGTAAGAAACATGTAATACGCAATTTTGAATGGTGGTGCAAGTAGATATATCCAGTGTTGGGATTCAGTCGGTTCGCACCTGTTCTATGGAACCGTTTAACGGAATTTGTATTAGACCAGCGTCCGACCAGCTTTGTTGTTCATACTTGAACCATTAGTTGAAACAGAGTCGGCTAAAAATACATCTTCTGTAACAAAAGCGGCTGACAAAAAATCGAATCCCACTACTGGATATATTGCTTGTGTATTTGGGTCAACTGACCCCCTGAGCGTACCCTTGAAGTTTCATGAGCCCCAGTCAAGAATCCCTTGCTTGCGTCGCTTATTTAGCCACTAGTACTTGCAACTAGTGGCGTAGCGAGAAGTTTTAAGAAGGGAAATAAACTGCTAAAGTCATCAAAAGTATACTCTTTTCAGTTACTTGGCAGCATTCCTTCTTTTTTTACTAAAATACAAGGTCAAAAGGGGGGAGGCATGACACAATGCCCCCACCAATACGTCCTGCGTGAAACACCCCTAAAAATGTTAGCTCTTCTTGTTTTTAATTATGAGTTTTTCAATTTTTAGGAAAATTTTCTGTTTGCCACAATTTCGGACAGGCAACTTCGAGGTTTAGAGTTCGGATATGTCTGCGTTGAATTTGTGTGCAACGATGGAGTAGTGGGTGCCCAGATCAGACAAAATCTTCGAGACTTGATTGATGTAGAGCGAAGAGACGCTTTAGAAGATATGGAAGACAATTTTCTTTTTGATGAAGTTGAAGATAATGAAGCGGAGGGTGAACATCCAGGTGAAACTGGGGTGTTTTATTTAGCATCAAATTATTATAGCCATTTTATTAAAAGCCATTACTATCAATACTAGTTTTTGGGTACTGTACAAAAGTCTTCATTGCTGAAGGAACAGAATCGATATGCTTTTGAATATCTACTCAGGCTTGATCATTTTTGAACAAGAAAGGAAAATAACTTTTACACCACACGACTCAAAATCTTTGAGCTTTATCTTTTTTCTGCAAGTGCGTTGCGTACAACTGCAACATGCGTCGAATGGAACCGGTTCTAGACAGGAATTGAACCCGTCGCGAAGGGTCTGCTGTAATACTCACGTGTACAGAACAGAAAACAGAACAGAACATTTTTATTTTAGTCGCTCGTTGACGAAAACGATACGTAAATGATAAAATACACACGATACACAGGAAAAAATGCACGAAATGCGACAGGGAAGTTGCGAATGGACCCCGCAGTCAGCGAGTCAAGCAACCACCCAGTGTCAGTTAGAGCAATTTTAAAGAACTTAATCATCGCATCTGGTTGAATGTCCAAATAAATGTGGCTGACGTTAATTTGTTTGCGATGTTTTTTCAAAGCACCGTATTTATTTGTCAATTTTTTCTTAATTGGCCACAAATGACGGTGTTTATCTCCGCAGCTTTGCACCTACACACACATAGAGTTGTGATTTAGAGTCTAGAGACTCTAGATTCTAGTGTTTGGCGCATTGGGCTCCGAAACTGACTTCGCGTTTTCAATTCTCCACTACGACATCTTCCACGAAGCATGTAATTCGCTAATAGAAAAAAATGTGAGCTGCAGTTATGTGGCTTAAAAAATGAAAAAAACAGCTTCGAAGAAACGTTGCAGCGAGAGCTCACACATTGTCCAATTTGACTGGCCAAGAAATAAAACCCCATTACCTCCCTCACCGATAACGATGTCGTTACGTTTTGCGTGAGCGAGTTAATTCACAATCTTACCAAAATTTGCTCTTTGCTAACAGAAGCTGAAGAACTTGATGAAGTGACTGGAAACAGCTTGGTCACTAGCGAGCACATGCGAAGAAAATACTACATGGTGGAGACAGAAGCTTACTTTGAAGCTTATCGACATGTTCTCTCAGGGTTGCAAAGTTTGTACAACATTCACTGTCTATTCTTTGCGGTTGAAATCAACTGATTATAATTTATTAACCCATTCGCCATTTTCTATAGCGTTTGTAGTTGAATCTGTATAGCTACTGGTGCTTCATGACTTGGTTTTTTTGCGCGTTTTTTTATGAGGCATAATATTCTTCTATTTTTGCTCGTTGTGGTGTTAGATTAACAAGTTTGTCAGAGTTAAGTTTGCCGAGTTGAGAAGACGACAAATAAACATGCGTATACATTATTTAATTGCAAGTTTTGAATATTTTTGCACGTTTTAAGCACCCTGTTTCATGCACGGTTCGCTGTCTTTGTGCTGATGGATTGAATTATTGTGATATAAATGGAGTACGAATTGATGTCTAAAAGCATTTATGGCACCGACCCACTGCTCCGAAAAATCTTGCTATTATGCTCTCTGATTGTATGAATTTTTTTTGTATTTAAGAAATCGACGTCATTCCTCTGGAACGTTACATCGTCAAATGCGAAAAGGCAATGAGGCTACCGAGCTACTTGAGGAGGACACTGCACAGACAGTATGATTTCTCAGAAATTCTTCGCAAAAATGGTAAGAGCAAAAAATAAAAGCGGCTGTCTTCTTGCAGGTTCTCCATTTTATAGCTGTATTCTTATCAAAAAAAAAAAGCAATAAAAAAAGTCTCGTCATCATTGCTATGCACAGAAAAACCAAGCTAGGCTCATTCTAGAACTGTATAGAGATTCTTTAATGCATTGCTCATCCTTAATCTCTAACATCATTTCATAGCTAGCCGCTTATTAGAGAAAACAACTTAAAAAAGAAATGAAGTTGAGAAGTTAAAGAAGCAATGTAGTAGGCCTAAAAAGTCCTTACAATCTGGAATGAGTCTAGCTTGGATTGGCTGTGCATGGCAAGGTTGACGAGACGTATATTGTAATCAAAACATTAAGTTATCCCTTGTGACTTTTTTCTGAAAAACAACTATAGTTGTAACAAGGATTTAAACTTAAAACATTTTAGTGGCCAATTTTTTACTTGTAAGACTAAGTAAATTGTGCTTCATTAGACTTTGGAAAAAAAACTTCATTATTCTCGCGGTATTGCACGAAGCGTGTAGCGATTGGCGGGGCTCATCACCGTGGCCTTGCTCCTGGGCAACACAGCTCAGAAGAAACGTCGCAACAAAGGCGTTGGCGACACTGTGCCAATTTGACCGACCCGGGATTCATACCCCAGACCTCCCGCACCAATGGCGGGCGTAAAACGAGCTAACCGGCTTTACAAAGATGAATTAAAGCATAGTCAGGTTTTTCATAAGATTCAAAGATGTAGAGTACGATAAACAATAACAGTATCGTAAGGGAATGGGGGGATGAGGTGGCAATACAAACCCGAGGAGGCAGGAGAGACTAAGAGACTCAAAGAGCTCTCTAAAAATTTTCGTCACGCATATCCATCAATGCATTGGCACATGGATACTGTTATAAGATGCACAAAATTGGAAGACAAACATTTGCTTGATTCTTTTCTTCCCTCTCTCCCCCGACAAAAAAATCTGCTTCTTTACTGGTTCTTGTAACACACAGAGCACAAACAACACAGCATGTCCTCTTTCACTTGTTTTAGAGGAAGGAAATCCTGCTTGTCCTACAGATGTGGATATAACCGAATCGCAAAGTTGGCCCAGTTCCCATGACCTTGAATTAAACCAATCGCAGGTGGAGGCTCTCAGAACGGCAGTCACCCATGAGTTGTCCGTTATCCAAGGTCCTCCTGGGACCGGAAAGACCCATGTGGGTTTGATCATCATGAAACTGCTTTTATCTAACCCCGAATTGAGGTATTGTGATTAGTGCAGTTTTTTTAGGTATTTTTGGGACACGGGTTCCTAAAGATGAAAAACGAGTTCCTATAGGTATCAAAAAAAAAAATGATGGTAGAAAATTGCTTTTTTTCATTTAACACGCCTAACTATCCTAAAATCTCCAACCACTCGGTAATCTGATTGATTAAATAATATTATATTTTTATTTTTTCGTAATCGTTGAAGATTACAAGAACTTTTCACAAACACAACCCTACAGTACAAAGCTATCACAGCACCACAGAAACAAAGGTGGGCATTTTTTAAAAATTGGTTGAAGCGCAGCGCAACAAAGCGCAAAAGTTCTGTTAAGTCATGAAACGCAACGCAACTAGCGCAACCTAATTTTTAAATTGACTGAAGCGCAACGCAACTTTCGCAATCAATTATTTTTTCGCATTAAAGCGCAACGCAACTTCCGCAATCAATAATTTTTTTGCATTAAAGCGCAACGCAACTTCCGCAATGAGGTTTATACAAAAGAAAAAGCGCAACGCAACTTTCGCAATGAAAAATTTAATAAAGCGCAACGAGTAGAAGCATAAGCAATGCAATTTTTTCTTGAGTTATTTTTATAGGTGCTTTTAACAGCACGCAGTTGGCTACAACGCGACAACGATTTTAATGCAAGTGACTGCAACAGGATTTTGCGAGGTCAATGAACAGGAAAATTAGATAAGAAGCGAAAAAAATGCATTGCTGATGATTGCTTTCTTCATCTTCATTCTCTTATCACGAGAAAGCGAAGGAGGCGCTGCTTAGGACGAATCTAGACTCACTTAGGAGTTGCCTTGGTTTCCGAGCTTTCCGGTTGAATTTTGCTTCTGACTTATTTAATTTGCCGCTTACCAGATTTTACCAAGCAGAGATAATCAACGTGAAGCATCTTATCCAAGGACGCAACAAGGAGACTAGGTTGGGAGTTGAACCATCAACCTTGCGATCATGGTCGTCGTAAAAACGACGCTCCAAACCACTGCGCCACGTTGCATTGTCGCGTGCCGTTAAAAGCACCTCATCGCGGTAAATCATAATTTGCATATGCGGCGAAGTTCTCCACTACAACAAGTAAATACGATTTATTCAACACTCAATGATCTCTTTAAGCACTTGCAATTATTTTAAAAAGCAAAAGACTTTAGCGCACCACATTCTGATGAGCTGAAAATT
This sequence comes from Trididemnum miniatum, assembly GCA_964006365.1. Classification (NCBI taxonomy): domain Eukaryota; kingdom Metazoa; phylum Chordata; class Ascidiacea; order Aplousobranchia; family Didemnidae; genus Trididemnum; species Trididemnum miniatum. The sequence continues at coordinate 14,473,117 of OZ023236.1, read as the reverse complement.
TCTGCCACAATAAATGTACGCATCAAGAAACAAACTGCTAATCTATTGAAAACAGTTACAAAAAACTGCTTACTCCAGCACATTGCGCTTTAATTAATCCGACAAGGCGCAACGCAGTATTTCATCTTCCGGCAGTGTGCAACGCAACAAAGCGCAAGCAACCAGATTCTTTTCAGTTCGCAGCGCAATAATGCGCACACTATTATATATTTTTTCAGTTCGCAACGCAATAAAGCGCAAGAAGGATTTATTTTCGTTGAAGCGCAGCGCAACTTGCGCAATGGCTAAAAATAATTTGTTAAAGCGCTTCGCAACTTCCGCACGTGCGGAAGTTGCGCAACTAGCGCTTTGCGCTTCAAATTGCGGAATGCCCACCTCTGCACAGAAATATCTTAAGGGGTTTAAGTCGCATTCACAACTATAAGATATTCCTCTGGTGTTGTGATAGCTTTGTAGGATTATGTTTGTGAAAAGTTCTTGTAAATCATTTATTATTATTTGAATCTTGTGCTTTGCATAATATTTTAATAATTAATTGATAGGTAGTAAGCCGAATAATTTTAAAAAATGCTGTTTTTGCATTAGGCTTCTACAAACTCTCTACCATAACTTTTTGTGTAGCTTCTCACTTAGGTGCGATTACCCACTGACGAGTGCGTCACGAAAAGCTTCAGGGATAAACAGCTTTTTTCAGAGCAACCCAAAAGAGTTATGGCAGAGCGTTTCTGAAGCCTAATGCGGAAACAGCTCAGCTCTTTCCAAAACTATTTATATTTTTAATAGAAATGCTCCTAGATTTGGAGACGTTGCCAGAACACGAACAACCAACAAACCATCTCAGATATTAGTGGTTTGTTTCACTAATCACGCTCTGGATCAGTTTCTTGAAGGGGTATCTAAATTTTTGAAGAATGGGATTATTCGTGTTGGCAGCAGATGCAAGAGCGAGGCATTACAGCAATACACTTTGAACAACGTAAGAAGAGGACGACTTCTCGATTCAACGACAAAATTCCATCGTCGAACTGTATATCATCTTCGGAGTAAGTTTTTTTATAGAAGCTTTTGTTTGTTTGTGTGTAGGTAGGCCTATTATGGGTTTACTAATTTTTGAAATGATGTGCTTATAATATAATGCCTTTGATCGATCTGTGTTTCTTAGCGAATTACCATTAATCACTGTAAGTTATTAGCTACATGCATTTTTTAATATTTTGAAATGCTTAGCATAAGAATTACGATATTCAGCCTTATTTTAAAATATCATGAAATTAACTTCTCAAATTATCTTAATAAAACTACAGCATTTACAAAGCTGCACAGCTCAAATGGCCGAGAGGTTAGAACGTCTGCCTCTGGAGCTATCGACTCTGGTTTGATTCAGAGTAGGGTCTAACCAACGACTTTAAAATTGTTCACAGCTTTCCTACTTGACGCTCAGCATTACAGTGTTGGTGTGGAGATTGTTCAAACAAGTCGGCAAGTTTAGTAGTTTACTTGTTACGCCGTTGGGAAAGGCACTTAGCGGGATTCCTCCATCTTGTTTTTTATTTTTTTAAATTTTGTTATTATTATTGGCATAGTTATCCTCCTATCACGAGAAAGCGACGAAGCGCTGTACGAGCTCGCTTAGGAGTTGCCGGCCATGTGTCTACCACACTTGAATGGGGAAATTCGGTTAAGTGCCTTTCCCAACGGCACAACAAGTAAGCTTGCCGGCTTCTCCACACTGTCCCTATAATGCTGAACGTCGAGCAGGGAAGCTGTGAATACCAATTTTTAAGTTATTGGTTTGACCCGACTTGGAATCGAACCACAAGTCCAACGATCCAGAAGCAGACGCTCTATACCACACGGCCACTGATCAGTTTGGTATACAGATGGGCGGCAACTCCTGCGCTAGCTTTTTACAGCACTTCGATCGCTTTTTCGTGATAGGAGGATAAATACAGTACGCAACTAAACTTATATAGTACGTACAGTAGAAAACTACTACTTACTACTTCAGGTAATGAGGCGAAAGTTTTTTAAGCTTATTGTTTTGATGTGCAGATGAGCTAAATAAGCAGAAAGATTTCATTCTTTCATCTACTGATATTATGGACGTTTCAACCCAGAATATTTTGAAACTCACCAAGCTACAACAAGTCATTCCAAATCGTTTGTATGATCAGCTGACCGAAAGTGAACTCCGAGGTAAAAACGTTGTTTCGATTTCCAAGTTTGATGACGTTTGTGGAGTACTTGACTCGCAGACCGAAAAAATCAACTTCGCATTTTGTCATTTCGCACCTTATGGCTTACCGATTGTAAGAAATACACTAATTTCCCTTGATTTGAAATAAGGTCATTTTGCAGCCTCTCACCGGATGGACGACACTGTATTTGATCGTAAATTTGTACTGGTGATAATTTTTGTTAGCGTATTTTCAAACAGAAATAAATTCTTTCTCTCTGACATAAAAAAGTTGAAACTTGCTTTTTTAGACTAGCTACTAAAATAGTTTTGTTGCGACGTATCAAAAATTCATGTTCGTTTGGTTCGAAAATAGAACCTGCTGACTTTTTTGACTTTAGGTGACGAATCGCTTCTTGCATGGCTTGGTGTGTCTCAGCCAGTGCACATTTTGTATGAGAAGAAATATATTGTCAGTGGTAGGTATTAATTTTTTTGAACATGTTAAGTTTGTGAAATGTTTTTGCGGTATCACAAGCCGCTTCCATATTCTTCGTGACGGTTGGATTCGCGGCTGGAGTCAATCGCATTTGACATACATTCTGGATAGCTCCTGCATGCCTCGAAGAACGCACCAAAAAAAAAAAAAAAAGCTGTGATAGGACTGGAGTGTATTCACTAAAACTCTAGTAAATAGGCATGGATAAATCGAACTGCATGTTGCGGTACGCAATTCCACCAACGTTTTTCTAGCTTTTAAAAACTGCAAGTATACTCAATTTTTGAAATTTAACGGGACTCTAACGCTCTTCTGGATATTAGTCATGGTGTGCATTTTCCATGTCCAGTTTAAATGGCCTAAAGCCCAGGTCTTGTTGCAACACAATTGCAATTGTGATGTCAAAAATTTAATTATGACGCAGAAAGCCCGTGTGTCTTTGGCCCACTTGGACTAAGCGTGCGGACAAGATAATTGTGACTTTTGTTTTATTTAGAAACCATCAAGGTGGCTGCTCAGCCTTTAATAGAAGCTGGGTTTGATTTCGAACGTGTTAAAGCCGCTATTGCCGCCACAGGTAAATCGTAATCAGTAGAAGTTAGTCCTTGGGCTTTGCTGTCATTATGATTCAGGCACCTGACCGTTGGCCTTGGGTGAGCAAGGTTGCTATTGGTTTGGGAGGTCTCGGGTTCGATTCCCGGATCGGTCAAATCGTCTCAGTGTCGCCAACGGCTCGCCGCAGCAGCGACATTTCTTCGGAGTTCGTAGCTTTGTTGCCCAGACACTAGGACGGGTCTCGTTACATGGTTCGGGGTAATAACGCTAGTATTGTTGTAGTAGGCTTTACTTTTGTTCGGGAAGTTCGTACACAAACAACAATTAACAAAAAACAATCACCCACTGTTATTGAATTCCCGGTGAGAGGCTGCGAAAAGACCATGAAGCCCAGTCCGAAGAGCTGAGCGGTCGTCGAGTCTGCAGCCTCTCATCCGACGGTGTAATCAGTGGCGTAGCCACGGGGGGTGGGAGGGGGAAGGGTGGGGGTTAGGGGGTTACAACCACTCCCCATTGAGCCTCAAGTGACGTCATAGATACTTCTTTTTCTGATATTTATTTCGAAGAAAATGCTCCATTCATGAAGCACTCAAAGTTAGGGGCCAAAAATGTGACAATCTTTCCCCAAAAATTGTTTAAAAAGCACTAAAATGATCATTACAGTATGCAAATTTTCAAAACTTTTCCGGAGGGGCATGTCCCCGGACCCCCCTAGAGTCGTTTTTGGAACTTAATTAGCTTAAAATTAACTCTGCCGAAAAAAATGCGCTTGAAAGTGACGAAAATTGGTACCCCCTCCCTGAAAAAAATTCTGAATACGCCCCCGACATGAAAGATTTTCAAAAGGCTTATTTACGCCCGTTTCCGGATCTAAACGTCTTTGTATTTACTTAACATTCTACCTAATTCAAAATTACACCCCTCCCCCCACCAAAACTTTCTGGATCCGCACCTGTATAAAACGTTTGGTCAAATGTGACGTTATTCTCAAAACCCCTCTCATTGCAAAATCCTGGCTACGCTAATGGGTGCAATTATAAAGCAAATTGCAGTGAGGTTGTCGTATAGGGCTTACACGAACCGACAAATTACAGATAAAACATAGATATATACGCATACACGAATAGGCGAATATCCCAATTATATTTTTTTACTTTTAGGTCAGTTTAATGGCGACGCTTTGGTTGATTGGATGATTCAACATCAACATAATGCTGAAATGAATGGAGAATTGCCATCTCCAGGTAGTCCTGCAACCAAATGTTGCTACGTTTATAGTTTCAAGTGAAATTAAGCTTATGATTTCAAATTAAGCTATACTTTGCATGATGTCTACAATGATGTTTTAAGAAACCATAATCATTATTTATTTTGCACACCTTAGCTAGCTGATGAAATGTTTAGCCTTTGCGGACATGATAAGGGGGTATTGAGACAAAACGTTTTTTGCAATTAAGTTACGTATTACGAATCTTGATTTTGTTTCTGTAATCACATTTTCTTAGTTTTTATTAAGCTCTTTTCATCGATTTAAAAAAAGTGAATTTATAGATTTTGATTTGTTCAAAATAGTTTGCAAAACATTGTGCGGTTGCAATGCGAGCAGAAAGAGAAAACCCCTTAATTCTATAGCAAAATGATGCCTCAGATCTCACTCTTGCAGACTAAGTTTTAGTTTGTTTAGATGTGATTTACGAATATTTGGATTCCCTTGAAATACCATTCAACTTTGAGTCTCTTCTTGAAGAAGGATTTCACGAAATTGAAATCAAATGTGCATTGCATGCCACCGGTAAGCTCAAATCATTTTTTCGTGATTTTTATTCCGCCTCTTGTAGAGTTTTTTTTTTGAATATTATTCTTTTTTGCTTAGGATTTGTTTATCATTTGTTACAAAAGCTGTTTTTGTTGTTAGGTTTTATGAGACCCAATTTGCAATACATTCGGGAATGGCTGAAGAAACATGCCAGTGAAGGTAAGAACCGTATAAGTATAATTTCTGTGGTAAAATTAACATAACGACATTGCTACCATTGCGGGAGGTTATGCGTTCTACCCTCAGGTGTGTCAAGTCGAACACAGTGTCGCCAACGGCTTGACACCGCCGTGACGTTTCTTCCGAGTCGTGTTGCCCTTTGAGATCGCTTTTACGTTTCTAACGGTTAAGATGCTACGGAGAAACTTTTTGTTTGGAACAATTAAAAAGACATACACTTCAACGGAAAATTGAATTGCTCGTTGTGGGAGACTACCAAGTGAGCTATTCTAGTCAGCAGCCATGCGACATAAGGGTCGAATGCAATCGACTCCAGCTTCAATTCGAACCCGTAGTGAAGGATCTTTATACCCCGTACGGCACTGCAGCTAGGCTATGTTGTTGATAGACATAATAATACCCTGTCAAATTTTGGTTGGCGAAAGTCCACGGGCTTTATGTATCATAATTAAATTGTTGATGTCATAATCACTTTTTTGAATCATGACCAACGGTGGAAACCTGGTTACTTGGCGTTAGGGTGTCAGTCTCAGTTTCGGTGTGTTGAAACCCAGATGTCAGGTTTCAGTTTTGGTTTGATTTCACAGCTGTTGAAAAATCGGTTCCAGTTTCGGTTTCAGTTTTGCTTACGCGCAGCCTTGGTTTCTGGGTTTCAGTTTCGGTTTAAGTTTCATCCAAGCAAGTTATTTTACTGTGAATAGGAATTATTTAAATCCTCTACTTCTTGGCGTTTTTGTTTTATTACGATGATAAGTAGCAGCTCAGATGGCCGAGTGAGGAGAGCAATTGCTTCAGAAGTTGTCGACTTGGGTATGATTCCGAGTCTAATGAAACCAAAGACTCAAAAATTAATGTTCACAGCTTCTCTATTCGACGCTCAGCGTCAAAGGAACTGTGCTGGTAAGGATGGTGATGACAATTTTTAAAACCTAAAACCTTCGAAAATTTTGAACAGGTTTTAGTTTCAGTTTCGGTTTTGACGTTTCAAGAAAAAACGGTTTTGGTTCAAGTTTAGGTTTTCAAAATTTGGGCTAAGTAGGTGTCAGTTTCAGTTTGGGTTTCCAAAATTTCCTTTTAAACCGGGTTTTCAGGTTTCGGTTTAGGTTTGAGTTTCCACCCTTGATCATGACATCAAAAATTTGATTATGATGAAGATAGCCCCAGGGCCTTTGACCGACTAAAATTGAACAAGTAGAAAGGGTAAATATTTATTTTTAAACCTATCGCGAAAAGTTGTCGGATTGCTCAAAAATTTTGCAGAGGAAGAGGAGAACAACGTGGAAGATGAAAATAAATCGGTGGATGAGATTGCAGATGAACTAAAGGACTTGGAGATTGAAGATGATGACATTGCATTTGTGCAAGAGCAAAGACAATTGGATCCAAGTGAGATAGTATCTCAAATTGCGGAAATATGAATATTGTGCTATGCACGATTTCGTCTATAAGCCGAATTTATCTGCGTGTTTTAGTTAAGAACAAGTCCTTGAAGTTTTTATTTTTAACACAGGATTTGTTGGTAATATGAACGGGTGTATGGCTCAAACGCAGCACTTCAGCCTGCGATTTGCTTTTATGCAGTAATTAAACAGGATGTGTTTAATCGTTGCAAAAAAAGTAACTTATTTTTTTTTGAAAATTATTGAGAAATGTAAGTTTTGTGAAATGTGTTTTTCACTTTTTGTGAATTTATGTCGTAGTAGCTAAGGTTTTACCAATTTTTTTCTTTGAGTGATTAAATGTTTTTTACAGATGATGATGACGCTGATTCAGTTGATGGGGACGATGCTCGAAGGAGCCGCAATGCGGATGCAATGAAAAAGATTGAAAAAGAGCTAGCAGCAGCAACGTATGATCAAGTACATCGTGAGTACTGAAGGTTTTGATGCTGCCGTCCATAATTTTCTTTTTACTTTTTGAAGAAGCGCAAAACCGCAAAGAATTTGCAAATTTCTATTTTTTTAGGGGGGGGTTGGCAATTACCACCAGAAGAGCGAAAAAGACGAACACGCAGGATTAATGAGCAGATTGGAAGAGTGGATGCTATGTCTAAACGACAAGCTGAGGAAGTTGACGATCTTTTCCAACTCGATCAAAACGAGAGATGGAAACTTTACAGGTACCGGTATATCGGTATACCGTTATTGCTATACAGTAGAAATACTAATCAAAAAAAGGTTATTTTTAAATTATTGAGCAAAAAATTCAACAGTTAGTGTGGGAGACTGCTAAATGAGCTTGTGCTCTTTGAATCAGCCGCTATCCATAATATATTTCAAATGCTATCGGGTCTAGTTGTGCATCGAACTCTTCCTAAAAGTTCTGTAATCTGTTCGCCGTACCGCTGTGCCATTTCCCTATAGTTGTTACAGGCAAAAAACAGCTTAAAGCAAGGCTTTGCAAATTGCTATGACTTCTTATATTTATTGGACATGTAGCCATGAAGTAGTGCTAAAGTAAATTATTCAAGATTTTTCTTTCCTAAAACAATAAATTTATTCAACCATTTAGGCGTTGGGTGCAGGATCTTCGTCAGCAGTTGTCCCAACATATCACCCAGGCATCTGCAAATTACAACAGACTAGCTAAAGTTTTGACGGAAGCGAAAAATGAGGAAGATTTTCAGATTCTCCGCTCTGCTGATGTGATCGCCATGACAACAACAGGAGCTGCTAGATATAGAGACATTGTGCACAGACTTCCGGTGAGATCTCATTTGCATGGTGGAAATTAATTGTGCGAATTCTCAAATGCTTCCAACTGAGAGCTCCAACTGTTTACACGCGACTCATTTGACTAGACCAGGCCGGTTCTCAAACGGGGGCCTTGGAATATTAACCAGTTAGGCCACAAACGCATGATTTATTAATGGTAACTGATATCGTAAGTCCATTTAAGACCAGCTCACGGCTGTAGCTACTGTGAATGAAATACCGCCAAAATTTTATTGCTGAGCAGGGGGCCAGTGGTGTTGAGAGTCTCTAGAAGTGGGCTACAAACCGTAAAAGGATGAGAATCACTGGACTAGACTTTTTATTTGCCACCCCCTCGATGCAGATTCCTTATGTATCATTAGGAAAGAAGAAAGTATTAGTATTACGAAGAATGAAGCAAATTGATGTATTCCAGGCTAATGTAAATACATTTAAGTGACCTTCAAAGTAATTTAAATACAGTATAGTTCACAGTATCTCTCTTTTGCACTCTCGCAAATACAGTAGATCAAGTGTACGCGAGTGGAATTTCAAATTTAGTGAGGATTGCATGCAATCGCTGGAACGTAGATATAATTGTTTCAATTTGTCAATATACGAAAGAATCGTAGAATTTATTTGTGTCAACTTTTTTCGACCTCGCGTATTTTGTGTGGTCATAATTGGCAGTGGTCATAATCTACATTAGCTTACAGAAATCAAAATTACTGATTTTTTACAGGCTAAAGTCGTCATTGTTGAGGAAGCCGCGGAGGTTTTAGAAGCTCACATTGTGACGTCACTTCCAAAAAGTACAGAGCATCTCATATTGATCGGAGATCATCAGCAGCTCAAGCCTTCTCCAACTGTGTATGAACTAGCTCGAAAGTTTAACCTGGATGTTTCCCTCTTTGAAAGAATGGTAAGTTTTTTGCTCTAAAAAGTTTTTAGCCAGCTTATCGCGTTACGAAATCTGTTCCTTACTATGATACCCCAAAATTTAAATAAATAACTTGACCAAATTGATAATATTACGTTACGCTGAGTTGGAGGGCTTTCTCTCTTGTGACGTTTGGAAGCTTTGCACAAAACTGCTTTTGAATTTGATTATGGTCATGGTAAAGTTTTAGAAGTTAAAAAAAATCAAATCGCGTAACTTCATTATACTTGCGGCAGAGTTGGGAAGACTAGAGTCCAAGTCAGGACACGAATCCGCTTTTTCAAGACTCGGACTTGGGCTCATGCCTCTGGGACTCGGACTTAGACTCGGACTCGTGCCTGTGGGACTCGGACTTGCACTTGGACTCGTAAAAACTGTTAGGAATCGAACTCGTAAATACCTCAGAAGTTTGTTGTGTTTGTTTAAATTTTCTAAATATTCAAAAACCTACAGAAGCGACACAAATTTTCACTTTGCTCAACATCGACAAAAGCCTTTCACGAAATTGCCAGAGCTAATTAAATAATTACTTAGTTTTTGTGCAAAGCTAATCGGCGAAAATAAGACAGCGGGAAAATGTGATATGCCTGCATAAAGACGCTAGCACCTTAGTTTGTTCCCAAACAAAGGTTCCCAGAATGCTCTTATCGAGCAATAGAAAATAGCACTGCAAATAACTAGCGTGATCCAAACCAAACATTATGCAATGTAAATTGTTTATCCAATACTGGCGATTTGTAAACGCAAACAAGTTAAAAAGTCTCGATCCAATGCAACTAAGTTTTAATGAATTTTAGAGTTCCTCTGCAGAACTTCCCAATTATATAAACAATAGGCCTCATAGATCTCGCACAGGGACTGATTTACCTTCTTTTTCAACTTTTTTTAAAAAGCAATTACAACGTTTTAAAAAACTTCAGCTAAAGCGAAAAGACTTAAAAACTGATTTTTACTGAAAATTGACGGTGTTTGCCAATAAATTAAAATACTGTCGACTAATTGTAGATATTTTTGTTAATGTGTTGTAGCTGTGATATCAACGTTTTGTTTCTCCAGAGTAATTGTTGTAGCGTGCAAGCCTATGGTTAAATAAGTTTTAATTACGAGTTTTCGAGACTAACATTATGTAATAACTGTAATAATTAAAGACTGCAAACGAGTCGTGATCTCTAAGAAGGAACAACTCTGGTGGAGTGGTAGACAATCGAAATGAAAATACTGATAAAAATTGTAGGCCTAATAATAAGACCGGTTTATCCTTTTCAAAACTGTCCAATCTACGTCTGCATTGTGCTTCACAGATTTGTAAACGTTGAGTAATCAGCAATCATGTTGGTCACGACACGATCTCGAGTAGAAGACAGTGGATTTGTAACGTGCGGACTCGGACTCGTAACTTTGAAATGTTATGGACTCCGACTCGCACTCGGACTCGTAGCGTGCGGACTCGGACTCGTTACTTTAAAATTTTGTGGAATCGCACTCGTACTCGGACTCGCGACCAAGGAACTCGAACTCTTAAAAATGGCAAGTTCACAACACTGACTTGCGGGATTATGCCGAAGGGTGTAACGTGTGATGGGGCCCGTCTCCTCGACTTAGTGTCTGGCCTACACAGCTCCGAAGAAACGTCGCAGCAATGGCGAGCCGTTGGCTACACTGTGTACGATCTGATCGACCCGGTAATCGAACTCCAGACTTCCCGCACCGGTAGCCTGTGCGCTTAGCATCTGAGCTAACGGTTAGTGTTTTAGAAGTTAGTAACGCTGTACTAGTTGATCATTAGTGTAATGCGTTTAATGTAGATTCGCTGCGGAATACCGTGTAGTAAGTTGGTCGAACAGCACCGAATGCGTCCGAGAATTGCCGATCTTATCCGACCGCATATTTACGAAAATCTACGAGATCATCCGAGTGTACGCATGTATGATGACATCAGTGGAATTCAGAAAAACGTCTTTTTTGTCTCTCACGAACACGAAGAAGATAATGTCGCCGATGGAAAAAGCAAGGTAAGTCATTATGGGTTGATATTGTAGATAGCTCGTTGGCTGGTCTTCAGATCGAGCTCTCTCTTATCTACAAAATTTTGGTTACGCGTGTTAATGCACTAGTAATTCTTTCTGCGCTCGCACAGAATCAGTCAAGCGCATCTTCAGTGCCATATTAGATATATTTGTCAGTTGAAACATAATGCGCTAGTAGTTCGATGCTTTTAGACTCTCTATAGAGGCACATAACTGATAAATTTGCAAATTTGCATTTTTTCATGCTTAGGCAACCCCTGGTAAAAAAATGTTTGAATCCACATCTGTAACCATTGAAGTTTTTGGAATGTCGAAGGCCCGTTCTGTACTTTCGTAAGAATCCTGCAATTTTCAGCAATTTTAATTCTTTTAAATGAAACATTGGTATTGAAAAGTTTGAATTTGATGTTGGTCCCTGAATATTTAGAATTGATTGTTTCTGCAAGCTAATGTCATCTAACTAACTATTTTTTTCGGACCCGCTTATCCTTGGTGGGTCGAGTTGGACCTCCAAGCATCTCGATCCTCTTCGACGAAGGGTAGATGCTCTGGTGGAATGCCAAGGCGAGACCAACTAAGATCTTCAACGTAACCTCATTATGGAGTTCTGGAACGGCCTCCAGGTCTTCGACCAATCGATGTTGAACACTGATAGTTTTGTGGCTTTTTGTTTCCTGGGACATTCGTGTCCCTTGTACTATCAGCGTTGTTGCGATTTAAAGCTGCAGTTTGATATTTAAGGATTCACGAATATCTGCACTGTTAACCTTGTCTAACAAGGTCAAACCGCTAATTCTTTGCAAGAATATCATTTCGGCTGCTTGAAATCGAGATGACGAGATCTCACTTTCTCATCTTCATCTTACAATCGCTAACGTTTATAACAGGTTAACCACCATGAAGCCACATTTTTGGTTGCTCTTTGCCAGTATTTGAACCAACAAGGTTACTCATACGATCAAATTACAATTTTAACCACATATGTTGGTAAGTGTAAGAATTCGGTCTTTTTTGTGGATAAAGCTGCTATAGTGGTTTGCACTGAAAACAATCGTTATATGCAGTCGAATCCGGTTAATTGCATACCGGATAATCGCATAGTTCACTTTATGACATGAAGATCATTAGCCCAAACCACAGTGAGTCGTTTGCTAAGAAATAATTCGGTTAATTACGTTGCGGTTTTTTGCATATTTGCTTATTTAAATAGAATTGAATGGCATTCTGTCCAATTAAGCGGATTATGCAACAAACTTTAACCACAAAAGCATGACTGTCTGAGCGAAAACAGACTGTATCAATGCGTAAATAACCTCGTCGATTGCCAACTTCATAAAAAACTCAAAACCGCCACCGACTTGAGATTTTTTTATTTGCATATTTATTCTCCTATCACGAAAAAGCGATCAATGCGCTATACGAGCTCGCTTAGGAGTTGCCAGTCACCTGTCTACCACACCAAGATGGGGGAACTTGTTCTTTACACTGTCCCTTCAATGCTGAGCGTCAAGCAGGGAAGCTGTAAATACCAATTTTAAATTCATTGGTTTGACCCGAATCGGAATCGAACCCAAGTGAACAGCTCCCGAGGCGGACGCTTTCACCACTCGGCCATCTGAGCTGTTCAAACTTAGCATGTTTTGTGACTGATGTTCTTCATTTACCGATTCCGAACGAAATCACGCGTTCACATGCACTTTGTACTTCCCATAAACGCATCATTCGCTTAATGGCATAAAAAGGTTTGTCAAATTGAATATATGCAATTAACCAGATTCTCCCTACATATTATATAGGCTATATTCTTTTTAAAGAGCAAGTCTGTAAACTAAGTATAGTGGTGCATTAAGTTAAATTAAAATATTTTTTAAGTTTAATTTTCGCATATTTTTGCTTTTTATTTGCACTTTATTCAAATTTGTGGAAATGTTGATTTTATTTAAACTTAATTTTAATTTTAAAAAAATGAAGTCTTTTTCCAGTGCATGAATGAAATATTTTCATCTTGCGTTGACTCCTGAAGAGCAAATGATACGCTTTCATTATATCTAATATTTCTCCAGGTCAACTTCATGTTATCAACAGGCTCTTGCCTGCAAATCTTCGAAAAATCCGTGTTTCGGCTGTGGATAATTTTCAGGGAGAAGAAAACGACATTATTCTTCTATCTCTGGTCAGAAGCAATGAAGAGGTACGGTGCTGTTTAATTACTATAGAGTGTGGTTAAATGCATGAGTGGCGACGTCTAGGGCTACAAGTTTCGAGTTTTCATCAATTTTTTAAGTGTTTATTATTTTGAGTATAACTAAATGGTGTATTTACTAAATAAAAAAGGTTATCTTTGTTTGTTGTAGGGGAAAATTGGATTTTTAAGCATTGAGAATCGAGTTTGTGTGGCTTTGTCTCGTGCAAAGAAAGGATTATATTGTATCGGAAACGCAAATGTAAGTTTTGAATTGTGTCGGATCTTAATTGTAAAAACTATATATGCCTTCTAAAAAAAACTCAAATCTCTATTACATCCGCGGGATTACGCCGAAGCGCGATAGCTAAGACCTGAACCCATTTTCGTAGCTTAGCATCCGAGCCACATTATCTTCAAACTCCGAAGAAACGTCGTAGCGGCGGTGAGCCATTTGCGACACTGAGTCGGGCTTGACCGGTCCGGAAATCGAACTGCAGATCTCCCGCATCGATAGCGACGTTGTTACCCAGTATTGAAAAGCCAAAAGTGCTTAGTAGGTTTGCAGCACTGCAATTAGGGAGAATAGCACTGATAGCGCAAGACATACCGGTACGCAATGAGTCAGTAACGTACTGTAACAATCATTTGCTTTTGAATAATTAGTTACTTGCCGGCCGTTAGCTCAGTTGTTAAGCGCACGCTATCGGTGCGGGAGGTCTGGGGTTCGATTCCCGGGCCGGTCAACTCTACACAGTGTCGCCAACGACTCGCCACCGTTGCGACGTTTCTTCGGAGCTGTGTTGCCCAGGCGCGAAGCCGCGGAGATGGGTCCCGCAACTCGTTACACGCTTCGGCGTAATACGGCGAGTATAATGAAGATTTGATTTTTTTTTTTTTAATTAGTTACTGAAAGAAAAGAGTGCATTGTGGCGAACAATTTTGATGAAATTGGAACGAGATAACATGTTTGGGGAGAAACTACCTTTGCATTGTAAAAACCATCCCGATAAAGTGCAGATGGTCGCTACTGCAAAAGACTTTGACAAAGTTCCAGAAGGTTTGTTTTGTTAATTTTAGTTGAGTTTTATCATACTGTCGAAAAACGACCGAAGCCTTGTAGCTCGTTTAAAAGTTGCCGACCTCTTGTCTGCCTCATAAAGAAGGGAAATCTTTTCAGTACCCTTCCGAACGTCACACTCTTCCTTTCTTGTTGAGGGTCATACGGGGAAGCTACGATTACGGATGATTGACCCCTATTAAATCTTCGGTCTACTGTCGTAACAAGTCTTACCAACATCATTGATGATTAATTTTTTCGGAACTGACCTTACTTAGAATGTTGTTTCACTGAAGAGTTACAGTTGAGACATAAATGGTTGTTCGCTGTCATTCATACCCATCTTTTTAGCAAACGTACTGTGTCACGTTAGTTTGTAGTAGTAGTCAGTGTTTCTTTTAAAGCGTTTTGGGAGCCGAGATGGTCTCCCAAAATTGTACCGCGGTCTCTTAAAATCTGCTTTTACAATAGGATTTTACGTTAATTATTGCGTAATGGTTTCTCAAACCAAACATTAAAAAAACGCTGGTAGTGGTACTCTACGTCAGCATAGTTGCTAGCAATGTATTCAAAACCGTTTTCCTCAAAATGATAAATTGAAAAAATTTTTATGTCTGTAATATGCCAAATTTTTACAGGAGGTTGCGGTGCCAAGTGTACGGTACGTTTACCGTGCGGGCACGTCTGTACCCGTTCTTGCCACCCTGATGATGGCGAACACGAACTGTTCAAATGCAGAAAACCTTGCGAGAGAAAATGCGAAAACAACCATCGATGCATGCTCATGTGCTTCAAAGAATGCTCGTGCGATGTTTTGATGAAGAAGGTTTTTAGTTGATTTTAATTTTTTTGCTGCGTAGACCAGGGCATTTCACACTAGTTTTGTACTGCGACCCTTCTTTGAAATAAGAATTATGTAAACCCATTATGTGTATCTTCTCGTAAAGGAGAACTATCTTTGCGTGCAAGAAGTTCGGACGAGTGATGTTTTGCGGTGCAAACGGGTCGCGCACCATAACTTGAAAAGCGTTGATATAACTATTATTATAACCGACTAAGCATTTTACTTGGCGTAATTATAAGTCAATACAGTCTCTTCTTACACCTTGAAGAAAACATCAGTAATTTACAACACTCTCGTACAGAGCCGTAGCAGCCGCCCCCCAACTCCCCCAATTGGGGGCCCACACTGCCTAAAGGGGCCCAAAATTGTCTTAAAGAACCCAAAGTTGCATCAATTCAAAAACAAAATTTTGCTTTGCGAATCGCGTTGAATGGGATTTTTTGCGCTCAGATTCTATAGGCCTATTTTAGTTTTGAAATTCTTTGCTATCGTTCCCTTTTAAATAGCGTCATAAACTGCGTAATCAAGTCATAAAGAACATACTGTATGTAAGAGTGCGCGTAGAACTTGAAAAAAGGGGCCGGTGCAGAGTTCGATCCAATCATTTTCTAATTTTTAAATTCAAATTCATTACTTTTGAAAAAATTAAATTTAAATTCATTGACACCTTGTGAGCGGATTTAAAATTATATTTATTTTTTATTTATTTGCATTTTTATCCTCCTATCACCAGAAAGCGACGGGGCGCTATACGAGTTCGCTTAGTATTTGCCGGCCATCTGTCTACCACACTTAGATGGGGGAATCCCGCTTAGTGCCTTTCCCAAAGGCACAACAAGCAAAGTCGCCGACTTGCTTCACACTATCCCTTTAATGCTGAACGTCAAGCAAGAAAGCTGTGAATACCAATTTTTAAGTCATTGGTTCGACCGGACTCGGAATTCGAATCCCGTAGTCTAGCAATCCAGAAGCAGATGCTCTATCCATTCGGCCATCCGATCGGTAAATTAAATTCAATTCTAGCCTAGTTCTGTGTCAGTAACCATAATCTGACACCGAATCAAAAGTCCATAAAAAGAGGTTTTGCTGGTGCGACAACGTCTGCTTCTGAAATAGCGCAGGAATTGGACATTGGTCCTGTCTTCCTCAATCAAGAAGTAAAAAAAAAAATGAAAGTAGAAAAAGAGAATGTTTATATACGATGCAAATGTTAAATATGTAGCTTCGGAGGATGAGATTCAGAGCGAACTTTTCTAAGCAACCTAGGCTGTTATGTGGATACTAGAAAGTTTTAAGCTGACATGTGATGTCGCTTCTGTCTTTTCATTGCTGTTTACACGCAGCTGCTTCGTGCATGAACAGCCATTGTAAGCAATATGATCTGGCAGTACCGCACGCACGTTCAGATCCTTTACGACGGGTTCGATTCACTGCTGGAGTGGAGCCTATTGCATTTGATATACATTGTATGCCGGATGGTTGCTGATTGAAACAGCACAAGTTCATTTGGCAGTCTTCCTTCAATAACGTTGAACTTTTAATTCAAAAGTAATAAGTGCTCGTTTGTCTTGCTCCTCGAGTTTACAAAATGCGTTGTTACTGTTACCAGTGCTAAACAAAGCTTCAGAAAACTGAAACTTATTAAAACGTTTAATAGATCTAATATGGCAAACAGCAGACTATCTATTTACTTTTCATTTATTGGCATTTTTATTCAACTATCACAGAAAGCAATGGGGCGCTACGCGAGCTTGCGTAAGAGCTGCCGGCCATCTGACCACCACACTTGGATGGGTTAAGTGTCTTTCCCAACGGCACAACAAGCAAACTTGACGGCTTGCTTAACACTACCTCTTTAACGTTGAATTTCTAGTAGGGAAGCTGTGAACACCAATTTTTAAGTCATTGGTTTGACTCGACTGGAAATCAAATCCTGAGTCTACCCATCCAGAAGCAGACGCTCTATCCACTCGGCCATCCGATTGGTTCTTCACTGGCCATGTTGTCAATCGAAAGTTAATGCACACAATCTCCAGCTTATGATGCCGTCATAAGAGCAGCTGCGAACAAAAAAGTGCGCTCTAGCTAGGCGATTTCAATGGTAATGGATAGGCCTAAATGGGTGTAACAAACTTGTGTTAATTACACCTTTTATTTTTTCGCACTGACAATGCGTATGTATTACTACAGTATTCGCATTGTGGTGAGACACTGAGCTGTTACTCCTGGAAAAACCGAAAATAATTTATATCGAAAACTTAGTATGGGGGCCCTTGAAAGGATTTTGGGGGCCCCAAAATTGAGCTGCTACGGCACTGCTCTCGTAGTGTACAATTCGATAAACAAACTCTGACGTAATGCTATGTTTTGCTCCAAATCAATCGTTTTGACAGGTAGTACCAAAATGTGGACATTTACAAAAAATGAAATGCAAGATGGACCCGTCCAAATATACTTGTCGCATTCCATGTGAGGATATCAAGCCATGTGGTCATCGATGCACTGGAATATGCGGACAGCCTTGCCCGACTTTGTGTGAGAAACAAGTGTCTGGTAAGTTCATTGTTGGCTTCAACGATTAAAAACAGCCTCTGCGAAGGTATTTTCACGTCATGGATGTTGCTCGCAAAGAAGAAACAAAGATGCTGTCGCCAAGCTGTTTTCGGATACTTTGCATCAGCACTTCATTATGAAGGTGTCAGCAATAATAAAAGCAATAATAATGAGTTTTATCTCTCTTTTTTTGGTAACTTCCTCTTTAGTTTTCCTGTGCTTTTTTAGAAAAATAGTCTTGCAAGGCTGCCGGCCGGTTGGCCAACGGCTCGCCACCATTTCGAAGTTTTTTCGGAGCTGTGATGCATAGGCGAAAAGCTGCGAAGATGGGCCCTGACATCGTTACGCGCTTACGGTCCGCGAACATAATGAAGATTTGATTTTCTTATTTTTTTCATTGCTTTAGGCTACTGCTCTCTTGCTTAACCTTTAGCCTAGGTTAATGAAAAATGGAATTACTAGACAATCGCAAATTTGTCTGCCTATTTGACGTTTGTAGCATATTTTAATGCTCATGATGAATGATGGTTCTTAACTGGGAGTTTTTGCTCACGTCTGGACTTTTAAGCAAGGCCAAGGTAGTTTTCATAAGCAAATTTTTGAACAAAGCCAAAACTTCCTTTGTGAGTATCTAGATTGAAAAGCTTACCAGCCTGTGCAGCTTTTTAAACACATAACTTTAAACTCACATAAATCACCGTATAGATACTACAGTCTATGAATACATCAATGTTGGTCACATCTAATAGAACTGCAATAATTGCAACACAAAAAGTTAAATTTTTACTTTTTTTGCAGTGGACCCAATTTGTGGCCACCCGGCTGTTAAAATCGCTTGTCATTTATCAGAAAAACCACCTAAAGAAGCTTGCACCCACCCATGCGATGCTACACTTCAATGCGGTCATAAATGTCCGGGAAATTGTTACACATGCAGTCAGGTTAGTAAGCAATGCGGGATAACAAAATGATACTTTGCTTTCAATCTTGCTTTATAGTTGCTTACTGTTTTTGACTGAGGCAAGTATCTAGTGAAGGCGTTGTTTGGTTAATTATAAGGCGACTTATGCATACCTGTCGGAGCCCTTTTCATGGCTTTGGCTCTCCTGATCGACACCTTGAGTTGCGTTGATTATAAAAAGATGCAACCCCAGCTCAGCTTTTGATTCTACGCACTATACTAACCAGTGTTGTAGTAAGCCAAGAACGTTAAGGTAGAGGCCCTTGCCAAGGACTTTAAATTTTTGTCGAGGCCAAGGCCAAGAACAACTGTAAGATCAAGGACGTTTTTGCATATGACCGAGAACAGGATGAAATCGTAAAATGTTGTGGGACAATCAGTCATGAAAAAGCACTTTTACCTTGTCCATAACCCATATGCAGTTTTCGTGGGCTTTAGGCCCACAGTTCTTGGTTTTAATATGTTCTGCATCACAATTAAATTTTTGGTGTCACAACCTCTTTTTGTAATTATGACATCAAAACTTGACCATGAAGTTGGTACTAGAACCAAACACGGCTAGCCGAAAGCTCACAAAAATTGCACATGTGGACAGGGTATTATTCTCTGGGGAAGGTCGCTGTAAGTTATCAGTAGACAAAGTGCAAAAGAAATGGTGCGGTATGCTGCTCAACTTTTGCGGCACTTAACGCGATGCGTTAACTTTGTTTGTTCATTAAGCCCATGGATTGCTGTAAAATCCAAGAACACTAATGTACACTCCCCCTTAAAGTCATCTCTTGTTACACGAAATTCCTTTAAAAAACTCTCTTCGCTATATATTTCTATAGGATCAACATATGTTCCAGTTGGACCCTTCGTCCATTGCTTGAGTCGAGTTTAGAGCAATACAGCAGGGCACCAGCATTTTATCAGCTGCAGCTTGTTGGCTACTAATGCGTCTTAACACGAGACACCGACAACTCTGAAGCTGTAAATATCAAAGTAGCTTTGTAGTTCGGTGCGAATTTCGACGAATTTGCTCATCCAACTCAAAAAAAAAAACACAAAAATGTTTTTTAAATAAAAATTTATTCCACAAAATTACTGGTGCCTTTTTGACGCAATCGATACGTAACACAATAAATGATACAAATTAAACAAGCAAGCGAACAGTTGCGTTACAGCTCTCAGAAACACAAGATAATGGCTGCCCCGAAAGCTTTTTCCATTGGTTGTAAACTGTAAATTGAAATAAATAAGCCAGTAACCAGCAATGGTAATCTGGTAAAATTTAGGCACCGAGTAGACTCTTTCATTTTTGCAGAACTTTTCGAATAATTATGCGTGATAGATAGAAGATCGAAAGGGTCGGTTATAGATTATGGTGTTAGTTTGATTTAGTCTGTTGCGGATTTTAAAAAGGAAACTTCAGCATAATTCATCAGAAATTCTTTTTTACCTGGAGTACTTCATTTCGACCTGTATGGATTTTGCTTTGCCCAATTGTTTTAGGTCACAATCAGATTTTGTTCGTGAAGTTAATGTGATTCAGGTTTCAGTGACGTTGCACTCTTGGATAAATTGAAAATCTTCATTAGGCCGGTCTAATTGCATCACTGATTTCAATAACTCATCTTGTGTGACTTAGTTAATTGCTTTCCTTACTTTTTAAGGAATCTTGACTGGGTGTTTGAAGTTGAAATACAAGCATTTACACCAAACACAAGTGTCTGATGTGTTCCTTACACATTAACTCTGAGTCATAATGACGTATAGAAACTCGTGTCTCTTGATTGCTTATGCAGATCTTACAACGGACAAGCAGTTGCCAATTACACAAGTCGTTAAGCTTTTTAATTGTGATTATTTGTTTTGAATTAGATAGAGTTAAATACAAACATACGCCAGCATTATTTATTTCGCACATTACCAGCGAAACAACTACATACTTTTTTTGATTATTTTTTAGGTTTTAATTATTTTTGTTTACTTGTTTTTGTTAATTTGTATTCACTGATAAAACACAACGACAACAGAACATTACACAAGTGACAATTTACACACTTTTTTCTGAGTTTTTGATTATATAGGTTTTTTTTGGAAAGCACATTTTTCGTTTTTTGATTTTTTTAAAGAATAAATTTAATTCGTAGTACAGGACAATATAACATTACACACTCACAATTACACACTTTTTAAATTTTTTTTGCTTTTGAATTTTTTATTTTGGTCACAGTTTTTGTTTTTGAATTTTTCATTGGGTTTTTAACAAATTTTGTCATTTTTTTGTGGTTTTGAAATTTCCATTTTTTTCATACGACCTGGATTATATTTATGATGGTATCAGTTGAAGATGAGCGACTGCTGAATTAAACTAAACACTAAGCAGTAGGCCTAATGAAAAATCACCGCATAAAGGGTATCTATGTGACTCCGAATAATTCCATTAATAAAGCAGCTAGATTCGTTTTAGATTGAAAATATGAGACAGAGACCAGGGAACTGGGTTCTGTTTTCCTGAAAATTTCAAATTGTGACAAGGTGATTTGTTACTTCATGGCAGCTGGAAGCGTATTTCCTTTTTCAAAAAACAATTAAAGATTGTTTGATCACAAACGCACTGTTTCAACTAATCACATACCAGCAGACAATCTGGCCCCTACAACTCGAGCTCATTCATGTACTAGAGTCCTTTATGCACCTTAGCATCAGCTATCAAGTCAGCATTCCTCATCAGAGAAGACACCACCTAAATTTTTACGCAGATCTACGCACACTTCAAGATTCTGTTCCTGATCGCAGTTGGAACTGCTAATCAAAATTTCAATGTCTGTTCCGCCTCTCATCATTTCTACAAGCAAACAAGCCAAAAAGACAAGACAGTCCTATTTTTGTAATTTTTTTTTTCTATTAGTCACATCACAGAAGTTTCTATTCGCACAAAGTTATCTACACATCTCCACAATTAAACCAAAGTTACACTTTTATAGAATTTTTCAGATTGACAGTTTTTTTGATCGCTTGTTAAACTTTTTTCTTTTTTAAATTTTTTTGAAGGGTTTTACAAGCATTTGTACTTTTTTGGTTGATTTTGATTTCAATGTTTTATAAGCTGTTTCTAGACTGCTGTGCTTACTCCTTAGATAACCAAATCAAAAAAAGGGTAGAGATACGAAGTGCTCTAAAAGTTTCGTCGTAATTTGCTGTTTACTACTTCCCGTAGCAGCTGAAACCTTGTCTCTGCACTCACCCAGACTCGTCCAACTAACCTACCGACCTCCATCTCGGAACAAGACTCGCACCAAAGCCGAAGCAATGCACCATCTGAAACCCACTCATCACCGCAAGAGTGCTGCTATGAGAAACATCCGCATCAACTCCAAGTTTGCGACTAATCAGAGGCATCAATATCTACCCACAACACGACGCGACACCAAGAAATGCAAGGGGATGGGGGGGGGGGTACATTCTTGATACCACGGCACATTAAGTATAGATATCGTTTAGTCCGACCAGTGGCAATACAAAGAGTCAATGCAAACCTCTCCTGCAACAGCCCTCTACTGTCGACGAATAAGCAACATTAGGTGCCTCGCTTCAGCCTCGACACAAACCCCGCCCCAAGACTTTGACCAGTAAGCCAATCAAACTTGCCCAGATGAGCAAATAGAGTAACAATGACCGTAAGAAGCAGCAAACAGAGAAAAAAAGAAGATTCAACTCTTCAAGATGATTGTATCTCGAATACCACTTTGTTTCTTAATGCCAAACTTACAAATCGTCTAATGATCTGTTCTTGCACGTTTCCGATTCACAACTTGCCTTTGCAATCATGCAGTAGGTTGCGTCGAAGCAGACACTGACTTGGTCTTCAAGGCGGAAAGTGATCGTAATCATAACAACATTAGCAAATGTCACTACTAAAAAAGAAAGTTTACAAACTTCTTTTGGAAGATTTGATTTTGAACTTTTTTTTGTAGTTTTCGTTTTGAAATTTTTTTGCTTACTGACCAAACGCTTATTTTGTTTTCAGCTTTTTTGCAATTTCGGTACTTAAATTTTAAACATTTTTTTAGTGTTTTCTTTTTGAAATTTTTTTGCTCATTTACTAAACACTTTTTCTTTTTTTAGCTTTTTGTAATTGCTAGAATGCTTGTGTTTTTTTTTCAATGTTTTCTTTTTAAAATAGCGCAAGCCGCTAATAAGCAATAATCATAAGTCTACACACTTTTTTGGGAAATTTATTTTTGAACTTTTTTTACTCCCTTACCTAACACTTCTTTTTTTCTGCTTTTTTTGCCGTTTCTAGATATTTGTATTATTTTAATTTCTAGATATTTGTATCTAGTTATCCAGATAATTGTATTTTAGTTTTTTTTTAATGCTTTCTTTTTGAAATTTTTTTGCTCATCTACTTAACGCTTTTTCTTTTGTCTACTTTTTTTGGGCTTACTAGCGCCTTGTGATTTTTTTGGGTTGTTTTTTAAACAAATTTATAGGATACATTATCTAAAACATAGGCTCAGCAAACCTGAAAGGTAGAACAGATTCACTGCATCAAGACATTTTAGGAAAACAGTGAATAAATGCCAAGATATGTGACAATATCGACTTAGTCTTGCATCATACAACCAGCTTCCCTACTCAACCGCGCAAAACACAAAACAAGACGATCACATTCAAAAAGTGCAAATCAGCAGAACACCATATGCAATCGCACACTTGACTCGAGCTGAAGATACCAAATTAGTCAACTGATAAACCGACCATCAAGATGGTAATCAGCTTTCTCGCACCTCACGCACTAGGCTGCAAGTACTTGCTCATTTCAAGCATCCAGTCACCGTTATCATCACACCATCATTTGCATGTAACACGCACAACCAGCAAACCATACTACAACTGTTGTAATTATTACAGTGATTTTTAGAAAGTTTTTAGGTCTGTTGAGTGGTGAAGGTTTTCTCAGTTAGCTGCATTTTCTAAAATTGCTACTTAGAGAATTCTTTTATCAATATGCCAATGAAATCAGGGATGCATTTTTATCGGGTACTTTGGAAGTTTGGGTTAGCTTTAATTTTAGTGATAATAATATTAATTGGCTCTAGCATAAACTGTTTTTTGTAACGTAATAATCTCACTGAAAAAGTCAGAGTACTGCGGAGTAGATTCTGAAAAATGACAGGTCCTGTAAAGCTCCAGTACAGTCAGTGCCCAAAAGTGACGTCTTAATTTGATGAACTAAAACAAAGATTTTAGACTTTTAGAAAGTAATTAAATTGTCCGACTAAGAACTGTAAGACAAAGTTTGCAATCATATGATGGCTTTGGTTGGGTGCCCCATTAGTCGCTTCTTACGACACGGAGGGGTGGCCGGCTACCCTATTCTATCCCGGGTGTAGCACGGGGGTTGTCGTTGAAGTTTAGTAGCCAACTATGAGATCATTTAAAATTCTTGTTTTCTACCGCACACATGTATTCTTATTATGTTCTTCCAAAGACTATATCTTCAGAGTCTTTCCTACGCTCGGTCAAATTGATTAGGTGAATAGACAAAAAAATGTCTATTCGGAAAAGCTTACATTAACCAATGTAACTCTCTGTTGGCGCACTCATCCCGCTTTTTCCGGAGCATACCTGTTTTGATTCTTAATTTTTCATCGCAGTCATGGTGGCTATTCATGACGTGTTTTGGTTAAACATTTTTCAAGTCATCTTTGCGCCCTCTACGAGACAATAGACGCCTCGCTATCACTGTTGCATCCAATGTTGCTGTTCAATTTATCTTCGCTTGCTTCTTTTCAATAGTTTACAATCTTTTTTTGTTTGTTTTTTTTTGTGTCACCACTGCACTGTTTTCTTTTCTTCATATCTTTTCCTCTTCTTTTCGAATGTCTTCTTTGGTTACATTGCGTCTTATTTCCTTTTTTTGAATTTTACTTGAAAACGCTGTTGCGTGTTCGGCATAATAGCATAGAATAAATGCGTTGATTCATTTCTGCAGCCTTCATTCTCCAGAGATAAATATCCATTTATTCGGTGTTGCACACGTCAAACAGAGGTGGCGGAGGCCGAAGTGACATCATTGGCAAATTATCTTAATTCAATATTGAGCATTGTCCACATCTTATCCCGTGTTCTTCGTTTGTTTTCCACTTTCATCGTTTTGTTTATCTTTTTCTCGCTTATCATCAATTTTAATCCCGACACTTCATCAATACACCGCCATTCTTTTTCTCCAGTTCTTCCAAACCATCTCACACCACTCGTTTAAGTCATCCATGATATTAATGGAATTGTTGTGTTCAACTGTTCATCGTAACATCGGTGCTTTGTTTATCTTCCAATCGCAAACTTATTCAACACGACTTTCGAATTTTTCATCAACAAATTTCGAAGCAAACATTTCGCACAGCAGCGATTTCTCTTATTCTTCTTAATGAAGTATAGCTCTTTCCTATAAAAAAAGCAGCGATGTTTTGACTCTTCAACCAATAAGTTCTTTGATTTAGAACAAAAAAATCATCAACCAAGAAGCGTAGCAAATGAATAAATAATATCAAAAATACAAAATAGCTATGTCACATTTCAAACGTTTAAATAAACTCTTGTACAAAAACATTCATTTTAATATCAAAAGTCACTGCCAGCAGCCACTTTGCATAAAAGTTGAGTTAGTAAGTGCAAGGGAACAGAATGCATCTATGGTTAATGTCTTCGAGAAACACGAACTACAATTTTTCCCACATGAGTCCTAGCTGATAAATCACTAAAGGGGAACATTGTGATCAATTAAGCACACCAAATAAAATCCTACCTGAACAGTAGAAGTTGTAAATCATCCCAAGCATTGACTTGCATTTACGAGTTACATTTCTAGGAATATGCTTGGCTACTCCGGTGGCTGCTTTTTATCTCAAAATAGAAAACTTGAAGCAGCTAGTCGGTTCTAACCTGTAAAACAGTTCATTGTTAGTAATTAATCAAAAATCAAATATTCAAGTACTCGCGTTATTACGCCGAGGCGTGGAACGAGTGGCTGGGCCCACCTCTGTGGTTTAGCGTCTGAGCATCACATCTCCCAAAAAACGTCGCAGTGGTGACGAACCGTTGGCGACACTGTGTCCGACTCGACCGACCCGGAAATCGAACCCCAGACTTTCCGGTTCGAATAACGATGTCTGAGCCAACCGGCCGGTTTGTTAGTGTCGATAAGCAGTGTTAACTCTTAATCTGGATATTGGTTTTTATAAAGTTCCACCGGTCAAAGACTCTTATTTTGTGAAATACATTCCAGTAGCTTAACAACTTTAAAAATGAATGCGAAACTCTGATTCTAAACTTGCTCACTACGTTTTCATCTGGTTCGTGCAATTTGTGTAAATTGACCACATCAATGGATCCAATGTAATCAAGTTAACGGCTCATTTAGGCAATGAATTGTGATCTTATAATTTGGTACTATGACGCCACATACATTGTATTTATGAAGCACTATTTGCACCAAATTATTTGCCGCAAAAATCAGGCATGCTGCAAACCTACAAACGATTGCACCAGACACATTGAATCTTTGCTCAGTTCCCTTGACCAGTTTTCGAGAAAAAACAACTTAATCTTTCAGCGAGAAAGTTTGATTTTGGAGCGGCGGGAGAGGAGAGGCTTATCTCCGAGGGTTAGCGCCTGTGCGACACAACTGCGGAGAAACATCGCTGCTGTGGCGAGCTGTTAGCGACACTGCGTCCAATTTGACTGCCAGGGAATCGAACCCCAGCTAAACCTCCCTCTCCTTTAACCACAACACCAACGGGCAATTGATATGAAAAACGATAAGATGCATAAAACCAACAAACTTTTGGCGCACGAAAATTGACTTGTGAAAATCCCTAAAGTGGTGGCTATTAAGCAATTCATCCTACGTTTTGTCGCGTCATTACAAACAGTGCCGCTGAGAGAATTTTTGGGCCCCGGATAGAAGAGCAAATTATGAAAATGCTATTAGCGAAAGAAAAACATCAAATTATTATTTACTCGCGCTATTTCACCGATGCGTGTAACCAGTGGCGGGGTCCATTGCCGCGGCGTAGCGTCTGGGCAACAAAACTACGAAGAATCATCGCAGTGGTAGTGGTCGCGAGCCGTTGGCGACACCGCGTCCGATCTGATCAGTCCGGGAATCGAATCTCAGAACTCCCACACCGATAGCGATCTCTTTAACAACGACGCTATCTGGCCGGTATAGTAAAGGTAAAGGCACGGGACAGCGTGCTAAGCACACATCATAAACAGAGAATAAAAATATGTCAGTGAATTCTTGACAAAACTTAGTCCTGGCGCTAAAGGACCTTAGCAGTTATAAAGCGCCATAAAACCACACAACATTTCATTTCATGTAGGCCTTTCTCAATTGGCGGCCCATGACAAATATCAATCATAAATGATTGAACGCTGTTAGAGAACATACAAGACGAACCACACACATACACTTAACCCTTCGCACTTCCGGTTGTGACGAAGGCTGGTGGGAAGCTGCAAATACTACTTTTAAAATCTTTAGTGTGACCCGACCGGAAATAAAGCCCCAGTCTCCCGGCTACCAAGCGGACGCTCTTACCGATGCACCAACCTTATAAAAAAGAGGTCGTACACCCCCGGGCCCCGTCGTAGAGTGATAATTTGAACCGGCTTCCACCCCCTCTCAGCGGTACAGATCAAAACCATAGACATGATAGGGGTACAGCACCTCATAAGTTGTTGATACAGTTGCTTTCACGTCCTCACAGTCCTCCATCATCAATCTGTTGCTTCGATGCAGGTTACTCATGGTCATTTCCAAGAGCTGTTTTACATAGAAACTTGTGACGCCATAACTTGAAAAAACATCATAAGTAAAATGCATTATGAGGGGACAGTAAACATTATTGCAACACATTTGATGTAGCTTGCTGTAGTTACAGAACAGATATGCCTAGTGTCCATCCTCGGTTAACAGTTAAAGATACATCTTCATTATTTTGCACCAGACGGGATACGTTTCGACTATTAAATAAAGTCTCTTCAGTGGTGCTTAAAACTTCAAATCCATGAAGTAAATCCATCAACATACAATGCATTCTACCTAGCACCTTTAAAGGTTGCTTCTATATCAAACTCAAGTTTTTGGCCAGGAGAGGCTTAGATTAGGAGGAGAGGCTTAGATTAGGAGTGTGTAGTTCTTTTGAAGGTTAGAATTTATTTTTTTTTTTAGGAAGGTGGGAGGTTGCTATGCTGCACTGATGAGACCATAATAAGGTCGAAACGCGTCTGCAGCTGCAAATTAGTGGGTTGCCATAGGGGCTTATAGTGATGTGGGCTAGTTAGGCTACCGGGAACTTAGTTGTGGATTAGTGGTTATATTTTCTTTCATTGGGTATCGTTGTTTGGGGCCAAAAACTTGAGTTTGATATAGAAGCAACCTTTAAAGGTGCTAGGTAGAATGCATTGTATGTTGATGGATTTACTTCATGGATTTGAAGTTTTAAGCACCACTGAAGAGACTTTATTTAATAGTCGATACATCTTCATGTTTCAAGCCAATAATAAAAATGTAATAATCACGCGTGAACTACGCGAACGCGCCAGCTATTCATGAATGCCTTCGCACGTATAGAGAAAAGGAAGGAAAACAGAGGAAGGTGATTGATTTACAAGCGGGCTGGTTAGCAGAACATGACAAAAGTCGGGGCATATCGACCACAGGTGTTGCGAGAGTGTGATTCTTGACTCTGACAATTTTTATGAAGAAAAAGACACGCAAGAAGCTGCCAGAACTTCGCCACCATATCAACGAGAATAGACACATTGCACTTTTCCCTGAGAACCATTTCATCACCACCCAAAATGATACGAAAACAACCGTAAATCAATTACTGAGGCAACAATGTTCTCCCGCGGAAGAGACGGAGTCACTAATCTTCAGCAAAAAACATTATTTCCAAAATAGTTGGAGAACAAATTTTTATCATACTCGGGGTATTACGCCACATCGTGCAACGAGCGGCCGGGCCCATCTCCGCGGCCTAGCGGCTGGGCAGTATAGCTCCGAGGAAACGTCGCAGCGGCTGCGAGCCGTTGCCGACTCAGCATGCGTCCAATATGGCTGGACTGGGAATTGATCCCTTGACTTCCCGCACCGAAAGCGATATCTTCAACAACTGCACTCAAAATAGAAGAGAAGCATACCGGTAATAATTTTTTGAAAGGAGCTGGGCTTGTCACTAGACCATTTCGCCCTTCTGATTCTTCAATTTCGCGCTAACATCGTCAACAAGCAATTTCTTCATCACATTTTCAAAGTTAATCTTTCTACTTCTTCAGGCAGCATCTGCATAAACGAAATCAACATACTAATAAAGAAAGCGCCTCTGTAGTTTTTACAAATTCTAAAAGCTTATAACTGTTGAGCGAAAAGACGACTAACCATCTCTTTGTTTCTAACGGACCGCAGAATGCTAAATGATGCTCGCAAACTCACTTACCTCCAAGACCGCAGCAGCAACTTTCTTTTACTGGAAAAACTTTCTAATGATCTCTCATCGAAGTCGCGAAACTCCTTGTTTCTCGATCATACAGAGTCCGGAGTTGTCAACTCAACCTTACAAATATTTAATGCGATTCTCCTTTTCAAATGGTTCCACAGTAAGATAAAGCATTATGATATCATCATAACTCAGTCTGAGCGATCAACGATTCCTGAATTATAAGGATGCTTTGCTTATTCTAGATAAAAGATCTACATAGCAGTTAAGCTTCACTGTCTTAAGCTGAATTTAAAACTTCTGTTTTCTTACACTTTTTCTAGTTAAACTTTGAGAAACAATAATGAGTTCGAAAAAAGTTGCGTTATAACGTTTAAATTCTCGAGGCTAAAACAACTAAAACAAAAGATAAGGTTAAGCCTTAAGACTAGAGCTATGTTAACGGTAAGCTTGCGGAGCACAAAAAGTTATTTTGAAGGAACCATCTTTCTTATATATACCGCTAAAGGCCATCAGTGCGCATAGTAATTACTCGCAAAATTGTTCACCTCTAACAGAATTGCAACTGCCATTTTGCTTACTGAAAAAATGTCGACGCCCTTTCGTCATCTTTACAAAACCCGTGGCTTCTCAATCAAATAGAGTCTGGATGTATCAGCTATCATGTCTTCTTGTCAACTAGCATTATTCATGCAATCCTCTTGAAATGATCCTATTCAATAATAATAAAACGTTATGACATCATAACGAGGTTACGATGACTGATAATTATTTTACAAAAAAAATTCCATGACGTTCAAGTTTCACTTTCTTAGGAGAAAATCTTCATTATACTCGCGGTATTATCCGAAGAGTGTGACAAGTGTCGAGGTCCGTATCTCCGCGGCTTAGCGCCAGGGCAACTCGGCTCTGGAAGAAACTTTGTGCAGCGGTAGTGAGCCGTAGGCATCATAGCGTTCAATTTGACCTGCCCAGGAATCAAACCCAAGACCTGCAGCGTCGCTAGCGATGTCTTTAGCCACTGCGTCTATAGGCTTTAATTCGGTTTTACGCACACTTTAATTTCATTAAAACATCGATGTTTTAATGAAATTAAAGTGGCAAACATCGCATGATTTAAAGTAGACGGGCCGGTAAGTCCAGTTGCTAAGCGCACGCCATCGGTGCGGGAGGTCTGGGGTTTGATTCCCAGACCGGTCAAATCGACACAGTGTCGCAAACGGCTTGCCACCGTTGCGATGTTTCTTCGGAGCTGTGTTGCCCAGGCGCAAAGCCGCGGAGATGGGCCCCGCTACTCGTAACACGATTCGGCGTGTTTCCGCGAGTATAATGAAGCTTCGATTTGATGATTAAAGTAGGCTTGCCACTCTATTTATTACAGTAAAAAGTAAATGCTTGATGCAGCAATGCTGATTTTAATCAGCCCGACATGGCTTCTAGTTGTGAAAATATTGCGATCGCGTCTGGAAAACTCTTCGCTTCATCTACCAGTCCCAATAAAGCATATCGGTACGGACAAAAACCTGCTTTTAGACCCGCCCTCCTATCCTAAGCAGCGGGGTTAGCAGATCACCAATATGCTCTCAAAAATGAAACAGCAATCGATAAGCATTGCTGAACTTATACCCAATAAACGGTAGCTGCTTATGCTTGCAGAATGGCTCAAAAACGTGAATGGAAGAGGTACCGGTACGGTATGTACTGTACGATTGCTAAATTTGAAAATTGGTCTTTAAAAAAATTGATCAGTGGTAATAAACCTCATAAAAGTCTAGAATCCTCTTTTAGGCTTCCCACAGGCGATGTCGCTGCTACATAATTATTAGTAGGTTTTATCAGGCGTGAATAGCTAGATGATGCTGATGCACCCTTTGAGAGAATTTCAAAACCTGAAAGCCTATGATCGTTGCTTTAAACCTTATAGGCTGGCTAAGCAAACGCTGACCGCATGATTGAGGAAGCAAATTATGAATTTATACAGTAGCAGCTTAATTAGTACCAGCTGACAGGGCAACAACTTTGAGCAGAAACTCAAATCCCTAAGAAACGATACAAATCTGCAAATAGCCTAACGGTATAATATCATAACTCATGGGTAATTACCTGCAGTAAAGGAAGTTGTGTTTCATCTCAGCATCCGGGATGATATCTTGTTGAAGTAGTTTTTCATATTAGTGGAGTACGGACAATGTCGGTACATGTATCATGGAAGATGATTTAGTTGAGGCATCGAACCCGAGAGCCAGCTCCGTAGTCCGATACGCCAATTTTCTGCCAACTCCATGTGCAATTAACCTCGATTGACCTTGACCAACTTTATCTTCATCCAAGCAGCTATGCAACCATCCACCTTTTAGGCAAATCTCCAAACTAGAGTCTATGTCTTCAGCCTACCATCGTTAGGCCTGGCTACAAACTAAACCTTTGACTTCGATTATAACTTCAGACTTCAGCCACTTCGTTGTATTTCATTGGCAGCTCTAAAATTCTTCCAATTATATTCCTTTGCAGTGATGCATAGCAGCACTGGTCTTTCCAACTACTGTTAATTTAGGCTAATAATAATTTCTGCATCGTATTGGAAAAGCTAGTCTTGACGCATGACAGCAAATCTCTTCTTGAGTCGATTGACTTCAAGTGTTAACTGTTAATTACTGATGAATTATTGTCAATTAAGCACTAATATGACATCATAAATGCATTCATAGTCATAAACTCTATTATTAATGAATAAACATGAAACTTGATAATGAAACTAAGTTTTTGGAAAATTGATGGGTGATGAAACTTCTACGAGTTACTGCTCGAATATTATTCAAAATTTTTTGCCATTAAACAAAATTATGGCCTAACATTTTAGGCTTACAACTACGATTGTTTTCGTGAATTACAGGGTTTCCAAAATAATGCGATAACAATCCAATGCTATAGCTGCATGCGCAGTGATAATTCGATATACATTAAGAAAGATAGCGAAAGCGTAAGTGTGAAGCCAGCAATGAGTAAACTTTTCAGAGTAAGCACGAGAATTTTTTTTTACCAGATCAAATAATTTCTGCACGTCAACAAAAATCGATGATGGTTGAAAGCTGTATTTCGTTGGTCGACACTGTTCTGTTTCTTGCTACCATATTATACTTTTTAAGTCAATGGTTTCCGAAGTGCAATCGCGAATATAAATCGCGTTGCAATTATTACTGCAGTTTTCATTCTCCACAGAACACCTAGTCAATAAAGTAATGTTACACGTCACGCCTGTCCATTACACTGTCTACTTTTTTACCTGTGCCGGGCGAGCTTAATGATTATATTATTATTGATGTTTATCGTTACTTGGAACATTTTAGATTAACAACTTGCGTTTCAGTGAAAACAAGTTGCAAAGTTGAATTTTTGAAAATGTAGAGTCCTCGAGCCGAGGACAGCGTAAAATCCAAGGCTTACGACAGCCAAGGCCAAGGACAACACGGTCAAGGCCCAACCCCAGTGCCGTTTCCAGAGCAAATCAAGTGGTGGGGCACCAACAGAAAGTGAGGAGGCACTGACAAATGAGTAAACTCAGTAGTGATTAGGGTAATTTCAATTGTGTGCAGTTTGAATGGTTCTGCTCTTAACCCTACAGTACCCGATTTGGGATAGGCCTACATTGCTTTGAATAAATAGCATAAATGGATGCGATTGAATCTTTATGAACTTGTAAAAGAAAAATTACTGATTATAAGTTGGGTTAGTTAAGTTTAAATTATATAACGAATCTTACGTATTTTGCCCGTAAACTTAGTGACTTGATTGTTTTTGAAACTTGACTCCACCAAAGTGAGCGCATCAAAAAATTTACTAGACCTGTGCTGCAACTATAGCTTATACTGTATCAATACATGCCTGTATAGTTAATAACCAACAAATCAAGATAAGCAGAATCGACAAATAGCAGAATGCTCTAAAACGAATATTAAAAAAAAAAAAAAACTATCACTGAAGTACAAAACCAATACCGTCAAACAAAAAACAGTTCAATAATGAACTAACTAGGCAGATGGTTCCAACCTATCTGCAATTATGCATGTCTCTTTGGAAAAATTATGAAGTTTACGAACCCCTAAATTTTTAGGACTGACCCTAACGAAAGCTTTACGAAATTACTTTCACGTTGCAAAATCTTTACAAAGTTATGTTCTTATATGCAATACTGAAGTCAAAACCATATTTTTCGGATTAAGTGTTCAACTTTGCCAACTTTCATTCTTTGGAAGTCGCAATCGGCAAAGCAATTAAAAAGTTAATTGTTTTGCTAATTTTGGATCGTTTGATTTTTTCTTGCAATCACTGTAGCCTGCCAAAAGTGTCTTTCGGATGCGCAATGCTTGGAAAAACCTCCGGTATTTTCAGTAGCATGCTTCCAATTACGATAACCGAGAAGTCTAAAAGTTGATTCAAAGCTCGTTTTTCGAGCTTCACATTTAAAATTGCAGCAAGGAAAGCCAAAATCTGCATCTACTTTTACAGAATACTCCAACCAATGCCATCTTTGATCCCACACAGCATCAAAGCATCTTTTTTTGGCCCCAAACATGCTTACAGAATAAGAACGCAGCGTAAGTTGCTTCGGAACATCATCACCCAAATCATCAGCATCAACTGAATTTCGTTTGCTCAAAAGCAGGCCGGATTAAAGGGAGGGCTATGGGGGCAATAGCCTCGATGCCCTCAGTCAGCAACTCGCCATGCAAAAAAGTTGTTAAATCGCATCCTGTAAAAAATAAAATAGGCTTAATAAAAAATTCTGCAGTTCACGTCAAAATCAGGTAAGCAAAAAAGCTTGGAATCCCCCCAAAAAATTAGCCTCAGTACCCCCTCCAAATTTCAATATGGCCTTGGTCAAAGGCTTACTTTCATCAATGAGGTGGGCCTACACTGTTGCATTCAGACGAATTATAAGACCTTGCAAATTTTTAGAACTCCCTCTTAAATTAGTGTTTTGCAACGTTCTCGCTTTATTCGCAATCGTTTTGATGAATAAGCGATAACACTGCCACAAGTTCTTGATAAAACGGTATGCAGCATTTTGCGTCGTAAGTAGGGTGTTAAAGCCTACAGATCGTTATGGTTGCAGTAGTTGACTGGGCCACAACTTTGCACAGAAGACAGAATTAATAACGATGCAGTGATAGATTACTATACGTTGAGTCATACGATATGTTGCATCAGGTATCACATTTTATCACTACCATTGTTTGTTTTGTTGCTACGCGATGCCCTAAACGGAACAAAGGTAGGACAAATTCCAACTGCGGGGGGCACAAGCAGCTGTCAGGAGGGGGGACACAGCACCTCCTAGCCCCCCGTAGAAACGGCGCTGCCAAGGCCTAGTATACTTCACAAACGTCTCCTTGAAGCCAAGGACATCTTCGAGAACTAGATCACTGCTACTATTTAGCCTATAAGTACAATTTCATTGTTGGTTTTGATCTCTGATTTGCTGATTTTTTAAGGGACGCCTACATATGAGATGTCAACAGAAATGCGGGCGTGTTTTATTTTGCGGACATCTGTGCCAAGAATCATGTTCAGCTGAATGTCCACCGTGCAAAAGAAACTGTGAAACTGCTTGTCAGCACAGCAAATGCAGTAAAAAGTGCTTTGAAACATGTGCACTCTGCAAGTAAGTTTTAAGCGTGATAATGTAACCAAAACATCTTAAGACTGTATCATTTATCTGCTAGTTTGAGAAAAGGTAAATTGTCTTGCGGCTTTTGTATTGTTACAGTGAGAAAGCGGCGTCTCAATGAAAATTTTGGTAACAGCTGGAGAGTATTTAGAGTGGGTTGGGGGTGGCTTTTTCGTAAAAAGGAACAAATGTTGCTATGTGACTGAAATATGCCAAATTATTTTGATGGCTTTTGTAGTTGATGACCCCCCCCCCCCTTAATTAAAGTTTCCCGCTATGCCACTGCACGGTAGTATGTGTTACTTTTAACATTGCAGCAAGATGATCTGCTGCTGCTTCCTTAGCTTTGGCTACTGTTACTTGAATACCAACGTATTCTGTATCCTAGTTGTTTCATGGACTATTGTCGAGGTTGAATTGAAAGAACATCACAAATCTTTCTAATTTGAAATAAAATTTGTGTTTTCAAGAGAATAAACGTTGCGATGCTGCTTTGCTGGATTCATAAGTTTAATCTTTAGGGCGCTACAAGGAGAATTTTCGCTACAATTTTTTGTTTATGTCGTAGGGAAAAATGTGGAGCTAGATTTTCCGGAAATACGAAGTGCACAAAATTGTGTAGCGAACCGTGTGATAGACTTCCTACTAATGAACCTTGCTTAAAGGTAAATGAAATAATGAAGAATATTCTTAGACTAATGAGGTGACTTGGTAATTTATAGGCTTGAAGCTACCTAAAACTTCCAATGTTTTGCGAATATTCCGCACGTTTAGAAAATTGCAGTAGATCTTATTATTTTTTTTGTTATTTAGTTTTTTATATTAGAAAAGCTGAACACCTAGCCTACGCATAAAATTGATCGACTAATGCCAAAAGCTACGTAAAAGTTTGTTCAATCAGACTACAGTAAACTGGATGCAATTTGCTGACTGCTCTGTAATTACTGAGGTTATATTTTAGACTCTCAAATGCGGACATCAATGCATTGGCCTTGCAAGAGAAAGATGTCCCACATTATGTCGAATATGTGACAAAGAGAAAGTCACTGAAGTGTTTTTGGGAAGTGAAGGAGAAAAAGATGCTCGGTATGACGTTGATTGGTCTCATATGACGTTGTTTTAACGCTACGTCATAATGCATTTGACCGGAACCACCCCTCCCCCGAAATATTGAGATTTAATTGTTGGTCTGAATTTGCCTTCTATACTTTGGATTGGTGAATTGGCGATATTTGTAACTAGGGCAGGGCCCATCTCCGCGGTTTAGCGCCTTGACGACACCGCTCCGAAGAAACGTCGCAGCGGTGGCGAGCCGTTGGTGACACTGTGTTTGTTTTGAAGACAAGAAGCAAGTAGCCTACTACTGTACGACTTAAGTTTTTTTCTTAAGGTTTGTGCAACTGGAATGCAAGCACACCTTCAACTACGTTGATTTGGATCGATGGATGGAACAGGAATCAACTGGTAGTGATGACGTCAGCATTCAGTTGAAGGAGTGCCCGAAATGCAAGACGCCAATACGAAGATCGAACCGATATCGTCACATCATTAACATGCAATTGATGTAACCTATTATATTTACTTGAAAATTTAGAAATTATTATTATTAAGGCCTTGAAAACGAAATGAAATTTTTTAACTTGAAAGTGTCTTGGTCTGCTGTTCTGCCACAGGTTCTAACAGGTGCTTGGTACATAGCAACTCCTTGCCCTAATAAGAAAAAGTCTAATCAAGATTGTCAAAAACACGTTTCAGCCCAAAATTCTGAATATGTAAAGAAATCGTTAGAGTTTATAAGAACTTATACGGTAGCCTACAAATTGCAAATGTAGAAATAGATCATTTCAGAGACCTTTGGTTTCAGAGTTGTTCACCCGTGATCTGGTGTGGATACTCGGCCAAACAGGAGCGGAACAAGCAAAAAATTTTTCGAGGCAGATCACAATAGACCAAGGATTACTAATAAACTTATTACGGTATTTTATAAGGATGTATTTAGCATATTCAAATTAGGGCTTGCCAAAAAGAGCCAGTGCTCCCTCCCCTTGGTTACGCCCCTGCGGAGTAACATCGTCGACCTGTTACATTATCTTTCGATAAATTTATTTTACTGAATATGATTTGTTTTGTATGATTTTTATAATGTTTTAGGTTAATAAACGAAGTGAAAGAAAAAATAAACGGAACGATCGAAGATGTTGAAGGGACTAAAAAGATATTGAATGCTTTGATCACTAAAGATGAAAGAGCTCACAGTAGATACCTGATGAGAAATAGACTTGAGCAGTGGACTCCGGTGGAAAATTTACGAGACGAAGAAGACATTAATCTTCTTAGAGCTGCTATTGTGAGTTGATATTACATTTTTTTTGAGGGGAGGTATGAACGAATTTTTTAATCCTTTTAGGGTAATAATTTTAACTTGTTCAAGAAATTACTATTAAGATCGTAACGTTTTTTTCTTACTACATAAGAAATTGCTCAACAATTTGCTTTGCATTTTTTAGGATGTTGCCAAAACAAAAAGCGATTTATCGGTTATTGAGAGGCGATTTCGCGGGCTTTCAGTTCTGAAAGACATTCGGAAAATTCTGAAAAAAGTGATGATTAATGATGAGATTCATCAACTCAAATCAGGTAAGTAAAGTTGAGCGATCATTTTGCATGGATTGCTAAGTTAGTATCACTGTGACAACGTGAATTTCCGATGTAATTCTTAATTTTTGCGAAATATTTTAACAATTTTTGCGAATTTTGAAAGGGGGAAATAAATTGCAAAAGCCTTCAAAAGAGTCTGATAAATTTCCGTCACTTAGCAACATTTGATCTTTTTTTTACTAAAAGGCGAAGTCAAAAGGGGGGTGCATTTTAACCTGTACGCCCCCGCATTTTAACCTGTAAGCATTGCTCCTTATAAAATATTTCATTTTTTAGCTGTTTGTTGGTGGCACAAAACTTGAAGGAAATGTGTCTCAAAACACGTGGTGAAGCTTAGTGTTGATATTTGTTGACTTTTCTAAAAATAGTGCCAATTCTGTACAATATCATTAATTTTTGGAGGAAAATAAAACCGCCGTAATCTTGTAACTGGACGTTTTAGCGACATTGATTCAACTGTCATCACCAGCAGTGTATGCAAGGCAGTTGCAGGGCGATTAACTGCTACTGCTGTGATGTTGCATACTTCACAGTGCGATATTGGTCTCTCCTAATGTTACATCACACGCTTAGTTTTTCTAAAAGTGGGGCTTAAAACTTGATGGTGTCACGCACATGATGCAAATTTCCTTTTTGTTTGCAGATATTCAAAAAGAATTGCTGTTCTTAAGAGATTGGTTATTCAGGGAAAGATCTTATTTTTCCAAGCAAGAAATGGTAGACTTTGAAGGAGAATGCAAAAGATTAAAACATGCAGTTACCTTTGTGAATGTATTTGCATCGATGTCAGTTTTCGATTGCTTGGGAAATTTAAGGTGACTTTTTATTCAATTTGAATTTGTTAGTTTGTCAAAAGGAAGTTCACTACTACTACTGCACAAGTTATTTTTGCTAAATAGGCCTATACATCTGACGTTCCAAGATAAATTTTCTATGGCTTGACAAAGAATCAACCTATTTTGCCTAATTCTTGACGTAGAATTTCAGTAGAATTTTACTTTCATATCATAACGTCTTGAGAAGATCTGAAAGCGTCAAAAATTTAGGGTACAACGTTTACAAAACGTAAAATTGTAGCGGTATTGCGTTTAATTTTTGACGTTTACGCAATTTTTTTTGTTTCATTAAGCGTTATCTCGTAGTTAATTTAAATGCGGTCACCGACCGTAAAACATGAAATGTCTAGAGTTACTATAGTGGTAATAAACTACCGTAAATCTTGACTCCCCTAACCCAAATCTCGAGGTGCGTAATTCATGACCGAATATCTTTTAGCAATCCTGAACTCACCGAAAAGTTGATTGAAGCCCGGCATATTCTCATAGAAAAACCACGCCGTTTTGAAACAATTGAAGAAGAAGTGGTGAAGCTGATGGACGAAATTGAAAAGCTTGTAATTTCGTTGTGGCATGCTCTTATGATTGCCTTGTTCTTTCTAGTCTATCTAATCCAGTGGTCCGGAATATTTTTTGCGCAACGGACCTCTTTGAAACTGATTTTTTTTTTTTGGACCGGTCTTTGAAAAATCACAAATGTTTTAGCAATAAACTGCTTGAAAGCTCGGATTTATTCAGCTTGACTTTATGAAGAATACAAATCTGCGAAATTTTTTCGGTTGTCTCTAAAAAAAAGAAAAGAAGATGGTCCCTTCACCCTGAGATGGAGCTAACTCTGTCAAATGTTTCAAATTATAGCATTTAATGTGAAAACGCCGACGGATCGGTTACAAACTTCACCGGTGTTTGTCGACCACTGTTTTAATCTGGAAAAGTAAAAAAAAAAACGGTCCGCGAAGGGTTCGGTACCAGGCCGCGGCTCGGTGTTAGCCGACCACTGATCTAATGCACTTATTCGTTACGTCATGCATGTTGTGTAACCAATGCTGCTTTTTTGAATTTACAAAGACTTTATGTTGTAAAGTAGGCCTATGATTCTGCTATCAAATTTATCTTGAAAGAATTAGGGCCAGCTTGTATTTTTTGCCTTAACGGGACAAAAATTGGCAGATTCAGCAGGGCTAAACGATCTCCAATCTCCTAATTTTTGAGGTATCTTTATCAAAAAGTATTAGTTTTTTGAAACTTCTTGACCAGGTGTTCTCAACCGGAGGTAATGGGCTCTCTTTAGGGGCCACGGTACATTAACCAGGTGGCCACAAACGCAAGATTTACTAATGGTAATTAACCACTTGAAAACATCGGACAACTAAAGTTACTATACATAAATACCACAAAAAATTTGTTGCTGAGCAGGGGGCCTCTGGTGTTGAGAGTCTCTAGAAGGGGGTCGCAAACCATCGAAGGTTAAGAACCACTGTTCCAGACGATCAAAACTGTGATGAAATTTGGGTTTAGAGAAAGCTAACTCACTTTTGTGGACTCGCATATCCTTAGGGGGGGCGCGGGGTTAAAGAAAGCTTTTTGTTATAATTTATCCTTACTCAGTTGGTAAAAAAATCACGGTCATGTTTTTGTTTTTGCTTGTTGACAATATCTAATATTTTAAATTTCAACTACCGATACTGTTTGTTGAAACGTTGCAACACACCAATGACTATTTGAGTATGCATTTGCAGGCACCCGACCTCGTGCCAGGACTCGGTATAACTGTCGACGAGCGTGATATGATTGTAAAAGCAATGTCGTTCAAAAAGGGTCACTGGAATAAATGCAAAAATGGACATGTTTATTGTATTGATAATTGCGGAGGGCCTGATCAAATAGGAATCTGTCCAACCTGCAAAGAAACTATCGGTAAAAGATGTTCTAATCACGAGAAGGCTACTGTACTGGACTGCAGTCCTATATTCAAATTGTAATTACTTATGACGTGCAAACTTTGTCGCTATTGTTTTACATGCATAAATAACTTGGAAGCATAAATGCATAATTAGCTTGCGCCGTGCGTTTTGCGCTAGTATTCTTCTGAAACATGACTTGTAACCAAAATTTAAGTATTTTCGAGAAAGGAAAGAAAATATCTATTGAAGTTTTGTAATTAATGACTTTTCAGGTGGAGAGAGACACGTTCTGGCTCCTGGAAATGAATTGGCCCCAGAAATGGATGGTGCTATCAGACCTGCATATGACCCTCTTAATGCGAACATTCCCGAAGAGCTTTTGCACTAAATTAGGCGGCGAGATCATAGCTGCTGTAGTTTGTGATTTGGATTCGTTGTGACGCGGTGACACTTTACGTTACTGCTGACAGTATCTAGCTCGTCGTCGAGCTTAACGCCTTAATTTCTAAGATTACGGTTAGTCAACTGGGCTGTAGGCCTATAACCAGTACCGAGACAACGATTGCAAACTAATACGAAGAACAGCACTAGCAAAAATGTTGTTAGATCCGTACCAACACTGCTTTGGATGTTGGTAAATAGTAACATGCAAATATTTTTTGTTTTATTTAATTTTATGCATGTTTTAACGCACTTTTTAATTGTTTTTGTAAGCTTATTGTTTCGTTTTAACGATTCTGAATGATAGCCTACAGTATTTTAGGCTATTGAATTTTCATGAATAATTATCGCAGTTTAATTGTATTTTGTTGTAGCCTATTGTTTGTCCAAATTTTAAGAAATTATTTGAAAATCCGAAACAAAATTCGCTGATACCACATTATTCTTCCATGTATTCAAAATATAAGCTGACTGACGCGTGACATTTCCAGGGACGGATTTAGAAATTTTGTAGGAGGACTTTGACTCGGAAGAATTCATTCCTTATCTTGCAATTTTTCGGAGTCTAAAATATTTCATTACAAATGCATTAGTATGCACAACTAAAAATTGGGGGGGGAGATTTAGGCCTCTTTTTCCACTACGATCTGCCGAGGTTCGTATGTGCCATTATCAATTTGTGTTAGGCTGCATACCAAAGTAAAAAGTAATAAATGTCAAGAGCCGCAAGATTTTACTCTAAAATTGTAGTTGTTGACCGACAATTTACCGTTTTGTTAATGTGTTCTTTATCTTTTTATATTAACACCAAACTCCTTTTTTGAGCCGCAATTTACAAACAAGCGTTAAGTCACGAAGTTCGTAAGGAAAGCTACAAATGGCAATTTTTATATTACAGGATTAGAATTTGAAAAATTAGCTACCTTTGCGAGTTGGCGGCCTGGGTTAACCATAACGCGACTATTGAAGTAATCAAGCTATTTTTAACGTCATATAATCGCTTTTTTCAAACGTGACATCAAAATTTTGATTGTGATGCTGATGCAGAAAGCCGGAGGACTTTCTGCCAAATTAAACTGAACCTGCGGACAGGGAATGGTTAGACGAAAACTCCGCTGCCTGCAAAAGATATAACTAGGGCCATTTTTTTTTACCTAAAAAAATATATTCTTGACTTTATTTTAGTAAAATTTTGACTTTATTTTGACTTAACCGCTTCCGCGTATTATTTATGTCTTGTTGCACTTTATTAATTAAATATGTTTTATAATCTGCAATTTACATAAGTTTTTAAAGAAAAAGGTAGCCTACTTCGAACATTTTTTCAACTACTCAGTGTTGAAGCTAATGCAACAAAGCGACGCATGACGTTAAAACCTAGGATAACGAGCCATTGTGTGTACCGGTATCAATTAGTGTGTAATACAAAAATTGCGTTGCTATCGCAACTGTACTGTACACTAACAGTATGTCTATGATTTTTTTAACGAAAGCCACGCAGTATAATTACAAGGACGTTTTATTGCAATACAGCATTATACATTTTTTTGCGTTCTTAACGTCAAAATTTCTTTCTTTTCTCAGTAATTTATTGAGCATAGAAAACGACCTCTCAACAGCAGCAGAGGTTGGCTGGGCTTTTTGCAATAGTGCGTAGCTTGTGGGGTCAATTGTCAAGTTGGTACAGTTTATTATTGTTTCTAAATCAGAGTTGGATAGTCGTTTGTTAATGTAGTCTTTAATTGCGCAAGGATCATCATCGAATTGCATATTCTTCAGCAGTCCGTATGCTTTAGTTATTGTGCTGGCACTTCCTTCTAAGAACTCTACGCTGGCTGCTAGAGTCCGGTATTGATTTATTTTAACCAAGTCCGACACCAAACCCTCCACATTGATAGCGTCTTTTGCTCTGCTGACTAAGAGGCCTGCACTTGTCCAATTGTTGACAACGGTACGAACAGCTGGAAGGTTCTCACTATAATATAAAGCAGCTCTAAGCCAAGTTGCCCATCTTGTAATTACAGGGTCAGGAGGAGATGGCAGACCAGCATCATGAAAATCTTTCTTGCGATCTTTGTTTTTGATTGTTGCTGCCTTGATCGTTGTTATTACTTGATCAATATTGTTAAAATGAGCACGCACACGCATAGCGCAGTTATGTAGTAAGTGCGCGACGCAGGTGACATGCATCAAAGAAGGGTACAATTCCTGTAATGCCTTTTCAGCCGAAGACATGTATCGAGCAGCATCAGTCAAGAACAATGAAAAATTCTCGCGTTTTATTTCAAGTTGTCGCAATATGCCATCCACAGTGAGCAGAATAAATTGCTATTAACACTGCGACCGTTGTCAAGTGGATGGCAATTAACGAGGAATGAATGTCTGATTTGGAGCATCTAAGCTGCCCACAAGCACACTAATATACTTTTGTTTAGCAACCTCTGCTTCACCCACAATCAAAAAAATTTTTTGTCACGAAGTAATTCTTGAATTTGTTCCTCTTTTTGGGATGCCAATTTAGCAACACATGCCCGGGCTGCAGTCTCCGAAGGCAATACTTTTGCCATTCTAGCAAACAGAGACTTTAAAGAAGGATGGTTCAGTTTATGAAGTGGGATATCTGCAGCTAAGAATGAAGAAACAACCTGTTCCTTGAAGTTTACTTGATCGAAATGTAAAAAGGTTTGCTTACTTTGAGATTTGCTCTTCGTCTCCAATTTTCCTTGGTGCTGCTTACTCTTTCGGTGGTTTTCCACAAAAAGCTTTTTGTCGCATTTGACTAACACGTCGCAAAGGTTGCATCGCAAGTCGCCGGCAGGAGTTGCCGAAAACTCATCCGGATATTCCTGGCAAGTTTGCCTAACTTTCGCTATAGAAGATTTGGCTTGTTTTGGCATTCTTTGCTTTGCAAGCTACAACTTAAAAGACTATGCGTAAAGAGCGCAAGGCTTTTATAGGATTAGATTAATTGTCTAACAATTATGTATTTATGCATCAACAATGACGTTTCATGCATAATAAGTGCTATTTCCTTCTCAATTACCGCACGCATTATTGTGACGATGGTGGAAATATTGCAACTATTTCAAAAGTTTAAAAGCAAATAAAACTGCGCATAAAATTTTAATAGCAGCTCAAAAATTCAAAAAATTTTTAAAAAATATAAATTTGTTCGTTTTTGTGAGGAAATTTTTGATGAAAACAATTTCGACAAATTTTGACTTTATGCAAAATTTTGACTAAAAAATCTACCAAAACAGACTCCTGAACACCTGAAACGAACGTTAGTACACATTTGATCATGTAACAAGGTCCTGAAAAAATTTTGACTACACTTCAATAATGTTCTAAATTCTAATCTATATAAGTAATGATCGTATCAGCTATTTCGTAATGTCTCACACAAAACATTAGTTATTGTCAGTGTTGGGAACTCTGCCATTTTAAAGAGTCCGAGTGCGAGTCCAAGTCGAAGTCCACAGCAATTAAAAGTAACGAGTGGGAATCCCACAGGCAGGGCATGCTATGGAATGGAATGGAAAATGGTATGGAATGGAAGATTTGAAAAATGGAATGGAAAGTCGTCTTCCATACTATGACTACATTTACTGTATACATGAAAACTCAAACAAATTACAAAGTACTACCAAACTAGAATGAGAATAATTTGTCACTTTTTGGTTCTGCAGTGTAAGTTCTTAGCATGTTGTGACTGTGTTGTTCTTTTGCGTTAAGCATCAGTACATTGTTTACGTCTATGTTTACGTGCATGCGTTTGAATTGTGTTTATTCATTATGTTTTTTTGCAACGTAGGATCTTTCAACGAATAAGTACATGTGTATCGACCCAACGTGATTATACTTGCGCTGCCTTCACATGACCAGTTTTAGATTGGAAAGCTTATCCTGTAGATAACGTGCGTACCGCATAATTTAATGATAATGCACTTACCCAGGAGCGTATTTAGGGGGCATTGTGTCATACCCCCCTTTTTGGGTCTGCCTTTTAGTAAAAAAAAACAAAATTGATGGTGCCAAGTGACTGAAATATGCCAGACTCTTTTGATGGTTTCTTTAGCTTATG
This sequence comes from Trididemnum miniatum, assembly GCA_964006365.1. Classification (NCBI taxonomy): domain Eukaryota; kingdom Metazoa; phylum Chordata; class Ascidiacea; order Aplousobranchia; family Didemnidae; genus Trididemnum; species Trididemnum miniatum. The sequence goes on along the minus strand of OZ023236.1, from coordinate 14,428,541 downwards.
GCCGGAGACGGATCCAGGGGGGTAAGATGAGGGATATACATCCTCTCATCAGCCACTTTCAAAAATATTTTTGATGTAGGTCTATACATTTCTTCCATAATTTCAAACCTCTTTGATAGCGATAAGCCTTATGCCTTAAGCACGCATAATCGAAAATGTGCGAACAAAATGCATCATATTTGGCGAAGCACTTAGAATTAGGTTAAAAAATTTAACAAAATTTGCGTGAAAATTATTCACAAAGCACTAAAATAGCCACTAGGCTATAGCATGTAAAATTTTCAAACAATTTTCCGGGGGAGCATGCCCCGTACCCCCTCTAGAGCCTTTCTTGTTTCTCAATCAGCTTCAAATTAATTCTGCCGAAAGAAAATGTACTTAACGAAAATGTGGAAACTATGCTTCCCCTTTTAAAATTTCTCGCTGCGCCACTGCATTTACCATTCATTGCGCTAAATTATATTAGTATGGAAGAATGGAAAGAAATATGGAAAAAAAATTTAGTATGGAATGGAAAATTTTTAGTATGGAGTGGATATGGAATGGAAAAAAATTTGCAGTATCGAATATGGAAAAATTGTCTTGAACCATTCCATTCCATAGCATGCCCTGCCCACAGGCACGAATTCAACTCCGAGTCCGAGTTCACAACAATCAAAATTACTAGTCCGAGCTTCAGTTCGAAGTCTGCAAAGTTATCTCGTGATCAGAGATGTAAATGATAATTTAAAACATTGTTTTTTATTTAAATACAAGTAACTGCGAATTTAAAACGCGTTTTTTTACTGTCAAGGAGCAATACTTGTTTTATATAAAAAAAAATATAGAAAAAACATGTTTTTTTTAAATTAAAGGTTTTCTTCTGTTTGGGCTGCTGTTACTATACCTTAGTTTCAACACTGAATAAAAGAGATCAAATGATATCCAAACGGGGCCGTAGCCAGCCTTCACGTTTTGGGGGGGCTGAGTATATTTTTGGAGGGGATGAAAAATCAACCTAATTTTTTTCGAATTTTTTATTTTTATTGCTATCCAAGCCTGAACGCATCAATTTCGGTCAAGTAAAAAGTTATGCAGATGAAAGAAAGAACTTGCACGCAGAACCGAAAAACGCAAGTAATAAATTTGCGCTGGCGCTCTGGTAATGCTCTCAAAACTTGCAACAATCCTTAGCGGAAATAAAATGATAGAAAGAAGTAAAATGTGACAATCAGACAATGGCAGAAAACAACAACAAAAAACATAGCATGTCCTGCAACAAAATTAAACAGTGTTGTAGGCCTACCCAAATGTGGTTGCTTATAACCAGCGGTTGTGTTTTCATAATGCAAATTGCGTTAACTGCGCTTATGTGCAATTGCACAACACTCACAGGGGAGTAGCCAAGGAGGCCGCTGGTTCCGCGCCTCCCCCTCGCCGACAAATGCACAAAACTTTGGTGGTGTAAAGCTGATATACAAATTGTTAAATGTCCAGCCAGCATTACTCCGGCGTTATAAGTACCGTATGTCAAAGCTAGTTCTGGGGGAGAGGGAAGGGATGGGGAAGCGGTATATTTGCAAACAGCTTCCGCTTCCACGCCCATCGCTTCCGCTTTCGCCTCCGCTTCTAAAAAAATTCACCGAAATTTTGCTAGTAAAATACGACCAGTGCGTTGGTAGCCAATGGTGTAAACCGTAGCTTTTTTTCCAACACGCTGAAAGCTCTTGGTCAAACTTTAGCAAGCGTTTTTTTAAAGATAATAATTTGCAAAAAGCAAACAGAAGTGTAAACGAATGATTGAGTCACAATATTGCGTCACAATCCTGGGAGTCTTTTACTGCAACTTTGCTACGAAACTTACTCCCTTCACCAGAAAAACGTTGATACACAGCACTCCGTGGCGTGGCATGAATTTTTAAAGGGGAGGGGGGCATAATTTCCACAATGTTTTCAAGCAGGGGAAATGTGGGACCTATCGGACTGCAGCATTTTTCCGTGATCACTTGATCAATTTGCGGTTTCATTTTAGTGAAAAAAGTGAAGTTTCGCTAGTGGTAAAATCACATGTTTGTGTAAGTCATATTCGATTCTTTTTGTCCAGGTTACTTTATCTCACTTTAATACATTTAAAATAATCATCGGTCATTTAGAGGGGATAAAAGTCATTAAAGTCATATTTTTTTTGGTAGCGCAAAAACTTATGAAACCGATAATCGCGAAAAAACTACGTTGATACGAAGTCTATTTAAGAAGTTACAAAATCATAAAAAGTCATATTTTCTTTTTTAGGTCATAAATATGACCTTTGATGATGATTCGGACTGCAACAAATTTCAAAAAACAGCGAAAGCATGCCATTAAATGTTATTGGCCCTCGACTCCTCGAGTACTTTTACACTATCAAATCTGGTACTTCTGAAAAAATAATTGGATACCCCGCTCTACACACTTCGATGTTAAAAACCTGTTTTTATTTTAATGACTTCTCTAAAAAGTTGACGTCATTACGATTTATGACGAACTCTTTCCATTGAAACCTCCGGCGTAGGCTACTTCTAGTTCTGGGGTTCTCATTCATTCAAAATCCTTAAACAATCTTTTTGTCGCATTCTGCGCTGAAAGTGGTCTCCAATAAAAAACGTTTTCGCGTTATGCGTTACGGCCCATTCCTATGGGCGAGGGAAATGATTGCATCATTCTTCTGATTTTTGTTGCACTAACCACTAACTATAGCTTATTTTGTTCCGTGTTTTGATGGTTGGTGCAAAATTTGTGATTCGTAAATTGTGCCGTACCAAGTACTTCCGGTAACACTACCATATTGAGTAATTAGATATTTAGCTAACTAACAGAGATGTCCGAATTTTACTTTTCAAAATCCTAATCCAATCCAAATCTGCAAGCTTAAATCCAAAATCAAATCCTAATCCTAAATTTCGTAAGCACAAAGCTAAAATCCTAAATAACCCCAAATCGAAAAATTAACAATGATAATATTTGTGTTGAACTCGGGTTATTTCTTTACCATTTTAGCTAGTTTTATGCATTTTATTGCGATTGACTGAAGTCCAAATCCGAAAAGCAATAAACTTTGAAATCCTAATCCGGTCCAAATCCGATGAAATTACTAAAATCCGGTCCAATTAAATCCTAATCCAAATCCGTGGACATATCTGCTAACTAATAGCTATGGGCCTAATTATTATGAAACCGTGCAGTTTTAATTAAAATTCAACAAAATATAAGACAGTATTTTTTTTTTGGAACTTTTTTTAAGAAGTACCGACAAAAGTACCACAGTACTACAGCATACCGCTGTACTTTTAATATCAAATACCGAGCACCGGTACCGCCAGTACTCGAAAAAAGTACCATGCTCACCTACGTACCACGAGTATATAAGGTTTGATTTTTATTTGATAAAAGTTTTGCTTAAAGGTTTGGTAGTTTGGGGGGTTAAACAGTTAAAGGAAGATTGATCAGATTAATGCGTCAAAGTTGTCTTATAGAGTATAAAATGTTTGTTTTGCTCCAAAATATTGAACACTTTGATTTAAACTCGGCTAAAAATCACAATTCCAGCAGTTGGCAAGCTTAAAGAAAAATTTAAAAAATTTGCCGAAAATTTCTCATCTTTGTTAAATTTTGCACCTTGGAGGGAACAGTGATTGTGATAGTGTTTCGAACGGTATTGCTAAAAGCTGCAGGAGCACAAGGATCACAAGGACCGCTGGTGACGCAATGGAGCTACAGTATTACTAAAAGCTGCAGGAACACAAGGATCACAATTCCTTGCGTTCCCAATTGCGCTAGGGAACGCAAGGAGCACATTTGGGTTCAGTTCGATGAGGGTCAGGGTTAGCTTCGGTAAGGGTTAGGTTCGGTTGGGGTTAGGTTCGGTTAAGGTTAGGTTCGGTTGGGGTTAGGTTCGGTTAGGGTTAGGTTCGGTTGGGGTTAGGTTCGGTTGGGGTTAGGTTCGGTTAGGGTTAGGTTCGGTTAGGGTTAGGTTCGGTTAGGGTTAGGTTCGGTAAGGGTTAGGTTCGGTTAGGGTTGGGTTCGGTTAGGGTTAGGTTCGGTTTAGGTTAGGTTCGGTTAGGGTTAGGTTCGGTTAAGGTTAGCTTCGGTTAGGGTTCGGTTCAATTAGGGTTCGGTTCGGTTAGGGTTCAGTTCGGTTAAGGTTAGGTTCGGTCAGGGTTCGGTTAGGGTTAGGTTCGGTTAGGGCTCAGTTTGGTTAGGGTTAGGTTCCGTTAGGGTTTATTTCGGTTAGGGTTCAGTTCGGTTAGGGTTAGGTTCGGTTAAGGTTACGTTCGGTTAGGGTTAGGTTCGGTTAGGGTTAGGTTCGGTTAGGGTTAGGTTCGGTTAGGGTTAGGTTCGGTTAGGGTTCGGTTGGGGTTAGGTTAGGGTTTGGTTAAAGTTAGATTCGGATAAGGTTTGGTTCAGTTAGGTATAAGTCTCTTGCGCTCTTTGTGTTCCTGTAGCTTTTAGTAATAGCTCAATTGCGCCGCTAGTGGTCCTTGTGCTCCTGCAACGAGAAGCTAAATACGCGAAAAATCTTTTTCAACGAAACCGCTGAAGCGTTTTTGATAGTCACGTGATACATAAGGACACCAGAGTTGTCCGGAACGAAGATTTTTTTTTCCTTATTCCTTTCCAAACCTAAAGCCTTTGTTCTTATTCCGATTCGTTCCTAAATTTTAGAAAAAAACAATTCCCAATTCCTAAACGTTCCTAATATACAACAATAGCAAAAGGTGTCATCATTCAGTTTTATTTTTAGTCAAGGTAAATAACGATTAAGTTAAAACCCATGTGAAAAATTATCATACACACAGAATCTATTGCAAGTTAACCAACGTTTTTAACAAAAAGATAAAAATTGAAACAAACAATCAAGGCAAGAGTTCTGTAACGGTTTTTAAACAGTCAACCGGAATTCCTGTTCCGGTAAGCCACAAAAAAGTTCCATTTCGGCTCCTGTTCCTAAAAAATCTATGTATTCCTGCCGGAACAAATTCCTATTTCGGTCCATGGACAACTCTGAAGGAAACTGCGTATGGTAGGCACTAGAATAGACGAAGTTTGCTGGTCTGTATGATAAGATTTGTCACGTGACTTGCCACAATTCCAACGTAATATTTGTTTTTCAGAAATTCAATCAACATGGGTGCAAATCTAGGGGGTAATGGGGGAGATGTATCCACCCCAATAATCTGACAGCATCCCCCCAATATTTTTCATGAGAGTGGAAAATTTCCCACACGAGCCAATTTCATCTCCCCAATATCGAAAAATGATCAATTTTGCTAAATAATCCCCCCCAATATTCAAAAATGGTCAATTTTGCTAAATCACCTCCCCAATGCTCAACATAGATTTGCACCCCTGTCAATCAAGCGTGATTTTGGTTACTTTTTTTAAAATGTTATTCTAAAGATCAGTAAACTTCGTCTATTCTAGTGGTTGCCACTGTGTAGTGAGTATGATAACCAGATGGCTATATACTGTACGTACAAAAGTTTTGCGGTGGAGTGGCAATAGCGGCGTGGTGTCAGGGTTAGTACGCTGGACTGCTAGTCGTACAGCATGGGTTCGTCCTATGGTTCGACACTGCCCTAGATTTGTTTTTTTTTCGTCGTAGGCTACTTCGTTTAGCTTCTGTGGGCTAACAAAATTTTTTTTTTTATTATTCGGGATGGGGAAGAGTGGGGTTAATAGAATGAATAAAAAATTGTTAGTGTTTTGGCAGCTTCGCTAATGCTAGGACTCAAAACGCACTTCCGAACAGTGATAGTGGTTTTCTATTAAATAAGTTATAAACGTTAACAAAATGATAAACAAAATATTATATAAACGATTAACGCAATATCAAAGAAATATACGACTACGAAACATAAATTAAATTAAATAGGCTACCACGCAGAGAAATGATAAAAAATACACTTACCAACAGTTTTCGCATCAGAATCTAACAGTAAACTACAGTGTTGTCGCTACACAACTCAAGATCCAAATCAAATAGAATCAATAGCAATTTGCACGTTGGGTAGAACAGAATTATTACTCAATAAACAGTCCAGTTGCAACCAATAATTTCTTCAACTCTGATGCACTACGTACTCTGCGCTCTCAGGTTGCAACTACAACGTGGCAGGAAATCACATTTCGCACAGTTTGCAATTAGTGCCTATACAGTCGCGCAGATACCAATCAATCAGAGTATTACAGCAAAGCTTGAAAACCCAACCGATGATTAGGCCTACGAAAGCTTTCAGAATCTCGGTAGACAATAAACAGAGCGAACAATTCTATTCTACAGACCGGGATCGAAACTTGCGGTAACAGTTAGCCTACCAGTAATTACAAAGACTAAACACTAAAACACTGCAGTAAGCACCAAATCGCTGTAGCGGTTTTGTTGAAAATGATTTTTCGCGTATTTAGCTTCTCGTGCTCCTGCAGCTTTTGGTAATATTCAATGGCACCCCTAGCGGCCCTTGTGTTCCTGCAGGTTTTAGAAGGACCCGTTTCGAAATACCATCCAAATTCCAAAAGCCAAAGTACCATGGTGGTTTAAGCACTGATAGTCTATGTGCAGATGCAGTAGGCTACATTGAGCAATTAATATGGTGAAAGACACATATTGAAAAACTTTTTGTTGAAGGTACCGGTCAGGTGCTGATCAAACAGTTTTTGTCGGGGGGGGGGGGGGGGGCAGAAAATTTAATACGTTAAGCCTTTTTTAGGGAGCTGAAGGAAAAATTCTATGATTAAAGTACGCCATCTAGTAGTGGCGCACGCAGAGTTTTTCGATGGAAGGAATTTGAGTGACGTCATATCGTGATGACGTAAGGATACTACAATTACGGTAGTGCAGAGGTATTAAAGTGCATCGGATTGTAATGTTTCGATTCTAATCTAAATTATTTTTATTTCGCAATTGCAGTTAACCATGATTAGACTATATAATGCCTTAACTAAGGAAACAACCAAGATAATTTATTTCATTTACACTTTTGCTTGATGCTTTGCGCTTCAGTTAAAGGGAGAAAGGTTTCACAAAAACTCAAGCTGTTAAGCCGAGGTTAAAACTTTACTGAAAAAATTTTGGTTTAGGCTACCTCATTTTTGGGCCATTGGAAAGTTAACTGACTAAAGTAGGCCAGCTTTCGCAATGTCACAAACAGGGTGTAGCCGAGGGAGTAAAACAGTTAACTGCTTCCCTCCAAAATTTTTTTTCTAGAACCAACATTGATATAAATACAACGCATAAATATTATAAACCTTGATATAAATACTTAGTATGCACTCATTTTGAAGGGGGCTGTGTCTCCAATAACTCCTCGTGAAAAGTGAAGATAGTGGAGCATGAGAGAACACTGCACTCCCTACCGAAACATTTTTAAGCTAAAATGAATCGCACGAGAGAAGAATTTCTGATCATGCGATTAAGGTCAAAAACAGCGTCGATATCATCAGATACTTCTAAACCCATAATCGGGATGCATGAAAAACGGAGCACTTCAGCAGCTCATGAGACAGCAGTTACGGTACGTAAAAACAATTTTGCCTGCCCCCGTTCCGCTCCTGGGCCTCTTTAAATCTTTTGTGGGTTTGGTCTTCTTTGGCAGTAGCCTATTTTTATTTTGTTTTTAGCACTTACGGCTGGGTCAATTTAATTTTTCATATTTTAATAATTTTTCAACAAACCGCCCGGTTATAGCGCAGTGTTAAAGATGTCGCTATCGATGCAGAAAGTTTGGGGTTCCTCTCCCCACGCCGGTCAAATCGGACACCCTATAGCCAACGGCTCGTCACCGCTGCGACGTTTCTTTGGAGCCGCGTTGCCCAGGCACCAAGCCGCAGGGTCGGGCCCCGTCACTCGTTACCGCGCTTCAGTACTACAGCGAGTGTAATGAAACGAGTGTAATGAAGATTTGATTCAATTTTTTTTTTTAATTTGTGTGCAACCTTAGTTTAGTTTAGTTAGTTAGTTAGTTGCATATTTATCCTCCTATCACGGGAAAGCGATTAATGCGCTATGCGAGCTCGCTTAGGAGTTGCCATCCATCTGTCTACCACACCAAGATGGGGGAATCCCGCTAAGTGCCTTTCCCAACGGCACAACAAGTAAACTTGCCGGCTTGTTCTCCACACTGTCCCTTTAATGCTGAGCGTCAAGCAGGGAAGCTGTGAATACCAATTCTAAAGTCATTGGTTTGACCCGACTCGGAATCAAACCCGAGTCTACAGCTCAAGAGACAGACGCTCTATACCACTCGGCCCTTTGAGCTGTTACTACAGATACACTGCATTTAAGGAAACTCCTACTTATTAAGTGCTTCACCGAAGCATCAATGACAAAAATGCAGTTCATGCAAAACACATCAGAAAAGTGGGACTACCGGTATTGTTCCATCGCATCGAAGTTTCTCGAGATTAGATTAGAAAATTGGACAAAACAGAAAAAACATGATAGCAATTGCGACAAGCTGCGCGAAAAGCTGGTTCGTTTCAAAAAAGTGAGGTTTCTTCTTTCTGCAATCGTCAATGGAGTGGGCGTTGACTGTTGGTGTTGCTGTTGACAGCAAGTGTAATCCATGGCAACAGTTCAATTTCATTAGTTTGTTTTTATATCTTTGGCTAATTTTCGCCCTAGGAAAGGGGTAACAGCTCTCTTTTGGTTAACGCAGGCTAGTTAAAGAAAACAAGGTAGGACTTTAATTGGCAGAAATACGGCTTGTCGGCTCTAAACACTCGGCTTACAGTATCGCATTACGATTAGGTTACTGGGCTGAACTACAATTGCCAGGTTTCCAAAGCATAATGGCATATCAGCAGGCTACTTCAATACCTTACATAGAGCCGGCGGCAGAGCAGTCGACTTAGTGGGGCCAAGCGTTTATTAGACGGGGAGGGGGGGGGCAAAGTTTGAAATTAAGCACAACAGCCACTGTCTTCAAAAGAGTAAGCTAGTTGATCGGGGGGGGGGGGGGCAAGCCTGTCAATTGGAGGGGGCCAGACCCCCCTTGGCGCCGGTCCCGACCTTAAAACTAAAATAAACGAACTATCTGTATTATTATGCTTTTCCACACAACTGATTCACCGAATAGGTAGCCTAGTCCAAGCAACCTTTTTATCATGAATTTATTTCAGACTTTCATGTGGATTATCATGTAAGCGTGATAAGTAGGCTAACAATAGCAGCCTAGTCGTTGATAAGAAAAGACTTTGATCACAGAAAACGCTGCTACTCCAGCGACCTTCCTGAATCTTAGTTTAAAGTAGTTCATATTTTGATACTAATTATGACATTTGCTAACAAGTAATAATATATAAAACTTTGGAAATTTCGGAGGGGTCCCGGGCCCCCTGGCACCCCCCCATAAATCCACCAGTAGACATTGGGATTTGCAAGTCTCCAATTCTAGGGATGGAAAACTAAACAGCTAAAGTTATTTTGCTCTGCAGTTCTGGGCCTAAACTGTAAAGAGATAGTTGGACTAGTTAGCAACAGATATATAACTGATCTCGGGTCTGCTCTTTCTCATACTGGTAGATACCCTGTACCGTAAACTCACTTGTTTGGTAGCCTCACTTGTTAATTAATAGCAAAACCCCATAGTCAGGTAGTCTAGCAACCTAATTCAATTTTGGAAGCGTCTATTTCACCGGAAATTCCGGTTACCGAATGTGGCGAATTTATCAAAATAAAGCATTTGCCGCCGCTATAATTTTATTCACTATATTTTACGTCTAATCATACAAAATGCTTAAACTATGAATTTCAAGTCATTTTCGATGATGATGCCACAAACACGTCAATTTCGATGTCTCATTTGCATAATAGAAGTTTTTGCCTAATTTTTAACTTTATGTCTCGTAGCTGCTCGCTGGCGCCGCAGTGCGACCATGCTCATCTTGCAACCATAGACTACTATAATATGGACTGGAAACTGATGACGTCACATTTTTATTTATTGGCTATTACTCGGTATCGCGTGCGAGTTTTCTTTCCAAATTTGGAACATTTATCAATTGAATTTTTTGACATTTTTTGGTATTTTTTTCTTGACAATAATAGACTTTAATAAAATTATTGCAAATTAGCATTGCAAGAAATGCTTTCAGACACGTCACGCTTGACTGCATGTAGTCGATTTTCAGTTTTCACCATGTTCTCGCAGCTTAAAGCATAGGGTTTGAAGTTGGTCTGCTTGGATTTACCCTCATTTGGGTACGTTTTCGACTGAATAGCTGTTTGAAAAGTTTTTTGGGGGGAATATTAGGCTTTGTTAACTCTTTAGGATAGTGAGTAGGTAGATTTAGTTAAGTATTTTGATGCACCGGCTACTTTGTTTTCACCTTAAATGTAGGCTAGATCTGTGCAAGCTAGACTTTTTGTTTAGAAACAACTGTAGACTGTAGGACTGATAATGTCTAATTGTTGCATTCCTGGGTGCTTCTATTCACGAAAAACTAAGAGTACTGGTATTAAGAAGCGCTCTTTATTTACAATAAGAAATCCAGGCTTTGCCAGAAATGCTAAGGAGAGAGAACACAGAACAGCATTGACAAATGTTATCCTGTCTCTTCGGGACTCATCCAAAGGTGACAGGATTAAAGAGTTACTTCACAAAGAAGTGAAAGTACCGCAAGAACTTTTCTGTGAGTAGGGTCAATTATTTTTTGAAATTTATTTTGATTTTTCTAGCTTTATTTGAATTAGGAATAGCCTTTTTATAATTCATTACCAGTAACTACTGGTATCGTACCAGTAGCATACCGGTAAGATACTGTTGTTGTTCACCAATACAGTTTGCTGCTATTTGATAGTTCTGCTAGAAGGATGTAATTTTTGAGACAATTTCTATTGGTACCGGTACTGTATATTGTCCTATCAACTTTTGCAAGTATGTATCGTACCGGTACTTTTATCGGGTCTTGTTGAAAGCAAGCTGTAGGTAGGTCACGTGAAGCGCTCTTTTTCTCCTCCTGCACACTCTTATGAGCTCTTTTTTCTCACGGCGCACGCTTTTTTTTTTACTGCCCACTCTTTTTCTCCCAACGGCTTTATCTCAGCAAGACCCCTTTTATCATCCTGGTAGCATAGACTAGTAGTCTATGCTGGTAGACTAGGCCTACTGAAACTAGGGTAACAGTAGGTTATACAAATACCTTACTGCATTTGTATGAAATTTGTGAGGTTGTGCTTCTTTGATCTTATACTCGTATATAGATTGCATTAAATATGTTTAGACACTTTCCAAATAAGTTAGCTACCGGTAACCTTTTTTACTGTGAGAATTTTTTGTTTATAGTGCTCGAATATGTGAAATACATTTCAATGCTGATGATATAATTCAAAATGGTAGTCGTAAAGAGTTGCGTTGTGGTGCACTTCCTCTCCACCATTTACCTAAAAAAGATTTAAGAGAGGTACCTGGTAATTTGTTTTGTGGCCTATTAGCAAATAATTTTATGTTAAAAGTTATGCAAGTGATATATTTTATACAACTATAGTTAAGTCTGTTTAATATCCAGTTGATTTTAACTTTGGTGAAGAGTAAAATTGCTTTGCCAAATCTGTAGCTCTATATTTGGCAATGTGCATGCACTTACCCTTCCGTATAGGTTTAGTTGCTCATGTAAATTTTTTTTTATTAACTTTTCTGGCAGAAAAAGTCAAGAGCTCCACCTAAGGAAAGGCAACCTTTACCTTCTAAAATATACCACACATCAGCAAATGAAGTGCAGAGATCTTTTAATAAATTGTCAAAACATAAAAAAGGTAAGAGTAGTTCTGTACAAATTTGAATTTTTATGTAAGAAACAAATTAACCTACTTCTTGTGTAAAACTTACTACATACAATTATAGATACCATATTGTGTAGGCTTAATTTTTTATTACTTTAGTATAGTATTGATATTGTAACAGATTTCTGGTCGATGTTGTGGAGAAAAGAAAAACTGTTTTTCGAATATTATGCTGCGGAAGAGGAAGTAGTACCAACAATAAGGTTTTTATTTCAAGTGTAATGTATTATTTTTTTTCCATAGTGCCATAAAATAGTATCCTGAATTTTCATGATTAATATTTTTTTATAGTGTCTGCGTTGATGAAAATTGCAACGTTCAACTTCTGGCTTATTCTGGTTGGAGAGTGAATCTATCTGATTTCAGCTTTACTAGTTTGCGATCTTCGACCCTTGCTGCATTTTTAGGTATCTACACTTCACAGAAAAGTGTGTAGGCCTAATAATTGAGAGAGATATGGCATGCAAATAAGCTTGTTAGTTCATTGCAGTACGGTGTTAATAACAGTTGCTTTTATGCTGTTACATCAAATAATTGTCTATTCTTTGCACTAGCTGCTGTTGTTTTAGAGAACTTTGAACAGTTCAAGCTTTGCGATGGAGTTGCAGTAGCTACTGCGAATATCAATGTGCACCACTTGCAACGTTGGGATGAGAAAAGTTTGCATTGCAGGACAATTATGCGTTCGCCAAACTGCAAATGTATCGGTATGTAATCTAGCATTTATCTCAACAAATTAGTAGACTTCAATTTATTCAATGGCATTTTTTCAGTATCTGTGGATGGTCCTAACAATTGTTTCACGTGTCATGCATATGAAGTGAAAACAAAGTACAATAAGCAGTACTATGAAGCATCAAGTGCAGCAGAAGATTGTGATGCAGTAACAGTTGATGAAAGTTTCCACGAAGATATCATAGTAATGTCAAGTTATCTTTGCTTAATTGTGATTAAAACAGTTATAAAGACAGGTTTTGCAATACAGCTATTTAGACTAAAACTTAGTTTATTATGAATGAGTGTGTACAAAAAAATTCTTGGGCAAAGTTACAATGAGCGTTAAGTCATGCATTGTAGTATTAGAGAAATTAAAGTAATGGCGACCAGTTCGACCATTGATGCAGGATAAGTATGATAGAGAAAGTGAATAAGTTTTGCGATAGCGAAGGGATGAAACGGAGAACCAATCAATCTTGTTCAACACTACATCATGGGTATGTGAATATTTTACGTTTTCGACTAGTTATAGAAATTGTTACTCCTACAACAGAAGCTGTTTGATGAACACCAAGATGGAATGAACGATTGGATGAAGCTGTTTTTTAAAAATCAATGTGATCTTGCAAAGTCGTCACTTAATTCTCGTCGATATCATCCTGACGTGATTCGGTGGGCGATTGAATTATATGCACGGTCACCTGCAGCTTATGACCATTTGAGAACTTCTGGTGTGCTAATCCTACCCTCTTCCCGAACTCTTCGTACTTTCAGGTAAAAAATTAACAAAACAATTGTCTTGTTTTGCATTTTCCTTGGCATTTGTGTAGTTGCATACCACCATCTTATGTAAAACTTCGGTTTATATTTTGCACAGAAATGCATTACATTCGCATCCTGGTGTGAATCCTTTAGCTATTGCGGAAATTGAAAGTTTACCTGCTGCCGTTGATGGGTATGTTACTGTCGACGAAATGAAAAGTAAGATTCTTTTCTATAATTGGATAAAATTACTAATTTTCCGTAACATCGTTTGATTTTTTCAGTCAAAGAAAACTTGGTGTTAAAAGATGGGAAACTAATGGGGTTTGTTGATTTCTGTGGAAGAGAAATTGAGGAAAAACTGGCAACACACGTATGCAGTAAGTAATCCCTACTTTTTCTCGTTGAATTTTGGCTGTGACTGCAATTTTGTTTTTTAGTGTTTTACGCCAGATCATTTAAAAAGGAAATATCTATTCCAATTTCTTGGTGGCCGACCACAGCTACAGCACCACATATATTGGCTTCCCTCTTTTGGGAAGTTGTTGCTGTTTGCGAAAGAAGAAACTTTCACATTCATGCTATTGTTGCTGATGGGTCTGCTACAAATAGAAAATTTTTCAACATCATCCATGGCAGTCCTTTTACATTGTCGGCACCAAGCTCGTACACTTGTCCAAACCCCTACCGGAAGACCATGCCGATTTTTATATGTTCTGACACGAGTCATTTGCTGAAGGTAAAAACAGATCGATGACTAACATCTTAGCTTGTCACTGTGTATACCAAAATACTTTATTTTTGCAGACAGCGCGAAATGCACTTTACAGCTCCAAACCTGGTGGGACTAAGTACCTGCATTTCAACGGCAACGACATTGTTTGGACCCATGTTCTGCAATTGCGAAGTATAGAAAGGAGAAGTCAATTGCAGAAAACGCGATTGACCAATACTCATGTTGAGCTGAATTCTTATAGCAAGGTTTGTTTTATGAGCTCTATTTACATAAATTTGCAATTGCAACTATTCAAAGTTTTGATTTTGTGATTCCAGCGAGAGTAATCTGAGGCTCTAGCTTCACATTCTTGTAACGTTGCTATCAACGTACAGTTCTACAACTTTTTAACAGTGGTCTTATTTAACCCATTATATTGTGCTGTAAATGGTTGACTCAGCTATACCGTAATTCAGAAAATTGTTTGACAGATGCGAGTTTCCCTGGCTCGTGATACTCTAAGCTGGGAAGTTGCAACCGCTTTGAGCCAGGATGTTGCCGAATCAAAAGGAACCGCAGACTATATTCTTCATATAAATAAGTAAGAGTGTTAATGTTTCGTTGTGTGCGAAGCTGTTAACATTGTTAACAGTAATGTTCCTGATTTTGGTGAAGTTATTACACTAATATTGGAGTAAAGATGGTTTGCCACAGTAGGTCATAGTTAATTAAGTTTTAACCACAGAAGATAGGCTTCATGATTTCAATCTGTCGTTTGCGTAAATATCGCCTGCTTTGTGTCCATTGTCATTAGCACTGCATTTTCGATTAATCTTTGATTTTATATACATCGTAGATGGTTTGAAATCGTCAATTGCGGAGTTCCAAATGCGATTCGTTCTTGCGACGATGAACGTTTGCATTGGCTTGAGAAGGACTTCGTCGACTATTTTGTAAAATGGCGGGTAAGCTTGAGAATGCGGAGAAGTTATTTTATGGAAAACAATATTTTGTGAAAAAAAACAAAACAAGTAAGGTCCCTCTCAGACTTAAGTATGCTGAAAATGGAGAAGTTTATTATAGTAGTCTATGTTGCAACTTCCTTCATATTTATTACATCTTTACGAAAATATTAATATTTCCCGCTTCGCTGCAATTGGCCAATATTGTGTGTGACGTCATTGTCCATTTCGATGTTCAAAAAAACTATAAATGGAGGTAGCTGGCGGCATTCAGTAAGTCTAGCTTGTAGGGGAGCTCTATTAGCCTGTTTCCATGTCCAGAAATCGTGGGCTTTTGGCCCGCGGGCTTTGCTGAGTCATGTTTTTTGTGGGCTAATTTCAGCAAAATCGTGGGCTTTGCTGGCCGCATCTAAATAGGTGGTCTAAGAACGTGGGCTTTTGCAAAAAGGTGGGCTTTGAGGAATTTGTTGTGCGAGGTCTAGTGCTTAGACTGTGGTATAGGTTGTAGATATTTAAGAAGTTGGTGTATGATTACTTGATAAATGTTGGTTTGGGGCAATTTCACTTCAGAAAAGTTAAAATTAGAGTAAGCTGTTGATAAATTCAACTTGTGTTAGGCAGTTAGCTGGTCACTGGATTCACGTGTTTGCCAGTTGGCCTTGTTTTGCTATTCTGAAGTACTGGTAAGAGTGAAGTCAATTTACTGTTCAAGTTCTGAAGTTCTGTTTGCCTAGTCCACAGGTCTAGTTGCAAAAACAACCAGTAGGCGGTACTGGTTTGTTTTAACTTGTTTCGATAGGGGTCAGCTTTGGCCTGTTGGCCTTTCTGCATGTCGCAGCATTGAGTGACATAGGTAATGCTATGCAAGCAACTTTCATACTGGTACTGCATGCTACCAGCATAGGCCTACCGTACTTTATTCTCTAAATTGCAACTAAACTTTGAAAAGTACTGGTATTGTTAGTGTTGCAGTTGCTTTTACAGACCTTAAACAGTTGAATATTTAAACTGTAAAGGCAGCACTGGCTATTTGTGCAGGCCCGTACAAATTAGCACTCGGTTTATTCTATATATTATCAGACTATCGCTTCACGCTAACCGCAATCCAGAGAACATGACAAAGTAATGAAATAAATGAAGTTCTTATTTGTACGGGTCCGTAAGAATAGCCACTTCAACATTTGAAAGCTTGCTAGTAGGTAATTTAGCCCACTGATACTCCTAATATATAGTGCCCTTACCCATGTCTATTCTGGAGCGGTATTAAAATTGGTGGCATTTATTTAATTTTGGCATTTATCACAGTATTCACAACCAGTAGCCTAGTTCTTTAATAGTCATAATTTGCTATGTTTTAACTTGATGCTATAACAAAAAATTACCATAGGCTATGTCTGTTGAAAAGTGTTGATTAGTCTGTTAGTCATAGACTCTTATCCCTTTCACATTGAAACATGCGAACTGCATGCACGCATTTGTTTACCTATATACCAGTTCTATTCTAATTGTGGGTCTTATCTAGAATAAGCCCTCACGCTTTTTCTGTTTGCCAACCTTAACCTAATCAGGTCAAATCTAGAATAAGCCGTCGCTGCAATAAGCCATCGAAGTGAGCGGCTGATCACCGAGCGAGCAAAGCGAGTGTGTAATATAATGATCGCTTGCTTCGACGGCTTATTCTAGATGAGACCCACCTAACCTATTACCTTAACCTAACACATGACCTAACCCTAACCAAATCTAGCCATAACCAAACCTAACCCTAACTAAATTTAACCCTAACCGAACCTAATCCTAACCAAACCTAACCCTAATTGAATCTGGGGGCTGATACTACATCTAACCCCTAATTGTTATTGTTCACTTGTGTGGGTGTCCCTATTTATGGAATAGTATGGCATAGTAAATGTGCATAGTACTGGCACTCCAAATGTGCTGAATCCCATATAGGCCATATGCCCCAGAGCTTCAAACAGCCCTTTCGTCCCAACCGTCCTAAGGCCTGTTTGTCCCAGGGACCAAAACATGCTGAGACCCAGATCCCCTATGCTGCCCCAAATGCCCTGAGGCCCATTGGTCCTAGAGCCCCATTTATGCATAGGATATACCCCAGTGCTCTAAATTAACATCCTATTCCTAGGGCCCATTTATTGCTTCAACCGTCCTGTCCTGAGATCCTTTTGCCCTAAATGAGTCACCCGAAATTTAACTCTTTATATGGGCCCCGTTACTCTCGTGCCCCAAACGTCCAATCGCCCAGTTCTGCCATACTATACCACAGTGCCTTACTTACTATTCCATACTATTCCATAATTAGAGAAACTGCACTTGTGTTACTGACACAAGCTAGCAATAGATCATACCCTGACAAGTAGCATACCGGTAAATAGCCACAAGTTAAACACCAACTAAAAATGTTTATCATTTTGTAGCTGGGTTAGAGTGTGCGCTACATTTTCATCATACCGGTATATTTTTTGCCCAAGGGCTTAGCTACTGGTATATTTTACGCAATTTTAAGGGCTTTTGTTTTGAATTTTAGACTGTGGAAGGCACTATGCAAAGACATTAATATTAAAGAATAAAACTCACTGGTACCTTGCTTACGTTAAGAGTTGGTATTTTCAACATGATGTCATTGCAGAAATAAATGAAAGTAAGATAGCGCTGATGCAATATTGATGGTATGTGAATAGATTATCTTCTTAATCTTTCAATTTTAGATCATTTGGTGCTACTAGTATGTTTCAGAAACCAGAAAGCTCACTGATTGTTTATTGAAATTCTTGAAAACATGTTACAAAAGCCAGCAATTGAAGTTTTTGACTCACTTGTTTTAGAAGTGGATTGAAACGTGTGTCTTATATTCGTATCAGGATAGAAAAATTGCGATAAACCTAGGTTAGTATTTTATGATGCTTTGCTTACTATCTTGTAAATGTGTTACATGCAAACTGCAGTGTGAAATTTGCTGCTTGTGCTGATTTGATTCAATGAATTATCAGTGAAATAAATATCCTATTTGTGCAGACTTTGATATTTGTGCATGAGAGCTACCGGCACTTTCACTCTTGGTAAATGCAATTTTGTTGTGATTTGCTTTACAACATCTGTATAGGCCTATGCACTGAAAGCTGTGCTATTTTGCAGTTGTAGTAATCGTAATAATTGCACATACTGTATTACTCGGAGCTTGTTTGAATCAAACCACATCTTACAACAGGTGGGTATATCACTAGCACAATGACTGCTATTGAGTTTTTAGTAGGGATTAGGGCCTAACCTTAGCCTTGAACCATAACCTGAACCACGGCTTAATTCAAACAAGCCCCTATTACTCTGCAACAGCTATGATATCATCATCATCAGCAACAACTATAATGTACCGAACTATATTTTCAGTCGTAAATTGCAGCAGGTACAGAGTGCAGACAGCTGATTTGGGAACGACCGGGCAACAACTTTGGCTGGGGCCAGAGCTCCGCCCAGGGTTTATACAATGCTTTGTATGGTGTCTAGAATACATAGCTAAGTAGATTTGACTACACAGTTAAGTAGACTTGCGTCCTCACTCTTGTAAATGCCGTCAATGGTGTTAGGTAATGCTTTCGTAATTGTGCACGCTTTTCGTTAGTGCATGACGAACCTCAAAAATGCTTAATGCATGCACGTTCTTTATTTTTATGCACCAACGCGTTTTTCATATAAAATATAAAAAATCTTCAGGTAAAAGTTAAGATAAGATTTTTATATTCGCTGTATGAGACTACCCTAATTTTTAAGGGTGGGTTTTTGCTCTTCAAAGATCGTCATATACGCCGGAATATACGGCAAATAAATTTGAAATTTAACCCCGACCAATTTTTGTGAGCCCCCGGCCAGGGCCGGATTAGCGCAAAGGTGGCATCCCCAGCTGAGGCCAGGGCCAGAGCCTCGGTCAATCCCTATTGCTGATAGATACTTGTTTGTGAACATTTGATAACGAAGTGGACTGTGGGACTCTGGTTTGATTGGTCAAAGCAATGTTATTAAAACCGGTATTGACAGCTTTTCTGCTTGATGCACAACATTAATGGAATAGTGATTTGAACAAGGTGGCAAGTTATTTGTGTTGTTGGGAAAAACACTTATTGGAATTCTCCGCCGCTTAGCAGGTGACCAACTACTCCAAAGCAAGCTTGTTATAGCACCTTGATTGCTTTCTCAGGATGGGATGATAAATATGCACTAAGTAACGACTATTAAGCGGTAACATTTCAACAGCCTATCGCAAAGTCTTGATTGTAATTCTCTTCTGTAATATTCGAAACTGATGAAAGATTTAATCGAAAAACTAGATATGCTGTTTTTGAAATTGCTTTACCGCTTCAAAGGACCAAACTACCAGCAAAAGTATGCCTGTAGCTTACTAGGCAAACTTACATCTTATTTTTTTGCATTTTAGTGCCAGTGAGATGGATTTTGTCAAGAGCTGTTTGTAAAAGAAACGCATATGCAATGACCAAGGTGCTCACGTGAATGGCACATGCAAAGTGCAAATGAACTGGCTTGCTCCCAACTAAAATGAACGCAATGTAAAAAATAGACCATTTTCCGAGCCACTTGGCGCTAGAGAGCTTGTTGCTAACGGCTGGGAAGCTATTTGCTTCCACATACCTTTAAGCATGTAGAGCGCTTATTTTGCTGCTTAAAACTGGATGCTTTTTGGGCTTAAACAATATTTTCGAATGAAAGCATCGCTTTAATGCTTTCAAAATGCAAATACTTTATTAATTTAAGGATTTTAAAAGAAAATTAAGGCGAAAATTATTAGATTAGCTGGTTAGTGAGTGGTAGAGAAAGAGACTGATTGAGCATGCCTAGGTAGTCTATTGGTACTGGGATGTACTTGTCGACTAGGTCAGTAAGTTTAAATTACTTTGTACTGTTCTACACTAGTATTGTTTTGAATCCTAACTGGGTGATTCAAAGTCAAAGAGACAACAGGTAAAAGGTTAAGGCTTGGAGTGTTTGATGTACCGGTTAACCACATACCGGTACGATATATACCAGTACCCATATGAGCTTGAGCTACAGTACTGGTACTCTAGTAGAAGTTGCAAGTGTAAAGTGACATGCTGTTAAGTTTAGTACAGTATCACAAATGATTTCATTAGACTAACAATTAGTTTACGGTTTGAAATAGTATAATTTAGACTAATTTTAATAATAATAATAAGCAATTTGTCAACCCCTTGAGGAGAAATGACCTTAGAAGCCAACACCTAACTAAGGGACACTTGTGAAAAGATGTCACAAAAATGCAAATGTTACAAAAACACACACAAAAGTCACATCAAATACAAATTCACCAAAAATAGACCAACACGCAGAATTATCAAACATCAGGAACATCAAGAAATGCCAATTCAAAGTAGTGTGCTTTTAATTTACTCTTAACTGTGCAATAGTGTCAATTTCTCTGATATTCAAAGGCAAACTGTTAAAGAAGAAAATGAAAAAGCTGATTGAGATTTAACATAATTGGGTTTAAGCACTTTATCAATCAGAAACTTGTCAGCATTACATCTGAAATCATAGGCAAAGGACGGTTTACGAGAAACAACATATTCCTGTAGATATTCTGGAGTTCGATGCGAAAGCAAGTTAGCAAGTTTTTGGCGAAGGCTGCGCGCATGTCGAGATGAAAGCGACTCCACGGCGGTATTCCGCTGCGATTTCAGTTCAAATTCAAACGCAAGGTGTGACGAATGAAACGCAAAGAGAGTGACAAAAGCTTTCGATTGATTCTTTGTTAAGATTCAAAAGTTAAAGGATTTTTGCTTTGGTCTTTATGTTGGTATTTTAAGCTTTTATCGCAGGAAGATTTCAGTTATTTTTCGCCGCCTTGTCCTCCAGCTTGGTTGATTTCCTTTTGACATTTGTTATTAAAGAGTGCCAGTCGAGAAGACGGAATTTCTTTTTTGTCTTTTTTTTATCGAAGAAAGAAAGTTTCCGGGCGGCGAAGGTCCACTAGTTCCTCGTGGACAACGCAATATTTTAGTTTAGAAGATTCTAGTTCTTAACAGGGTTTCCTTAAATGCAAAATTGTGCAAGAAAATTTTTCATTGGCGATTCTCCTCGTGGACAGCATGATGAAAAACAAAATCATGAGTAAGGACAGTTAGTTTAATTACAAAACGAAAATGCGCACAAGAAGCAGCAACAATGATGCGACGAAAACAAACAATAACATATTTAACTACCGTACATCTTTTTGATATAAGGCACAAGATAGCCTTCTTGGAAAAGGCACAAATCTTTCTTCATTTCGGTAAAAAAAACATAGTCAAAAGGCACGGGCACAACCGCAATTCCCTTGGTGGTGTAAATCACCAAGTCCAAGCTCTTACATTTCATTACGCCCATCAAACCTTGAACCTGACTGTAATGTTTGTGCGTGCGAGACAGTATCCATTTCTTTTGGACAACGCTATAAAAGCATCCGTTGTGCACGGCAGCAGCTTTAGGATGCTTGTACTTGTCCGTATATGGACACTTGACTTCCACAAGCCACTGCCGAGAACAAGTACCCTTTTCGCAGCTACATGAGCACACGGCGTCGGGTGACACGCCCATTAAAAAGTTTTCGTTAAAAATACATAGCCCTGTTGTGCGTACTTTCATCCGGCGATGACGCTTGGCCATGAGTTTCTCATAATGTTTAATAGCTTTAGCCTCGTATTTTCGGCCCCATGCCAGGCTCCTTGGCAGCGACGCATACGCTGGGGGCACGCAACAGAGATGACGCAAAAGAGCGCCGGCGGACTCAGTGGGGTTCGATTTTAATGTTTGCATTCTTGAACGAATGCGGTGGAAATTCGAAGCGGTCATCATTCCGCGCCTAATTTCCGCCCACAGACTATTGGAAGCTTGTCCTTTTGTCTTTACGCTGATTGTCTGAAGGTCAACTTCACTGAGCAAACCGAACTTGTTCAAACAATATGGATCAATCCACTTAGTCTTGTTTTCATTTATGTATGAGATCAATCGTTGTTGTGGTGCTATGTCGAATGTGTCCAACGACGACTCATCGGCTTCTTTTAGACTCTCCTTGAAATACAGCTCCAAGCACGAGGAAGAAGAGTCGATCTAAAAACATATGAAGATTCGAAAGGAAACTTTTGGTAAAAACTAATCTTAAGGAAACAAGTGACACACAGCAAGTCTATGCGTATAATTCTAAACGACTTTGTCATAGAAATAATCTCAGAAACACGATTAATTAAATTCAACGTAGATCGAACCGAGCTAAAAAAAAAGCGTCTGCAAAATGACCTCCAAAGCTTTTAACGATTACCACACAGTTCATTGGCATGCGGCTTACGAGTTATACAGTGGTCGCCGCTTAATATGACCACCTTGGGACCAGGCCATCTTGGTCATAATACCCGAATGGTCATAAAAAGCCAAGGCACAAATTTACAACTAAATCGACGCCGTAAGTGCAAATACTCTACCGGTATGGTATCGTCAAATTCAACGTTTAACCGAAGTAACAGGGTGACGCAGGCAGTAAAACAAAGTGACGTAGACATATTGCTCAAGCTTTACAACGTGTTTGGTCGATTTGGAACAACGAATACTGTACAGTACGAATGTGCGAATAAATTACGTCATAGCGATGCGACTGTTTCGTCTTTGACATCCCGTACAGAGCGCACATACACTACAGTGCACAAGCCGCATTCGCAGGCATGTTGAAAAGGCGAAGTTATAAGTAAGTGGCGGGAAAAAATATAAGAGAGATCATCTTTTGCTTTGCCAGCCAACAAAAACTGCCACGCACAGTTGGGGACTTCACGTACCTCTCTGAGCTTCGCCATAAAATCAAGAACGGCTTGGCCTCGTCCATTTTGGCCATCCGTTTTCTGCATGGCAGGTTCGTTATTTTTTCTGAAACACACAATGTTGCATCAGTTACTAGAAGTAAACACTATGTTTTGAGCACTGGCATGTCTGCTATTCAAGCCATTATAAAAATAAAAGACGGAAGCAATCAATGGCGTTGGCAACAAAAATACGAAGAGAACTTTCCCCTTTTTACTGAATAGCAACTTGCAACGCAGTAGTATGCTTTCAGTGATAAAATGTAACCCGTTTACACGTTTAACATTATTAAACGAATAATTTAAGAATGGCTATCCATGTAAAACTTGCGTGTTGTCGCCCGAAGTTTCAGCAAGCACGCAAATCGCAGCGAAAACTTGACTTAAAGACACGGAAACAGCACCGTTTCTTAACACGGATTTAAATTGGTTTTACGAAAAGCGCTTTCGTTACTTTCTTGAGACGCAAAGATAAAGACAAAGTATAGATGTATCATGATTCATGATTAACAAGCCGTAAAGCCTCCTTCGATTCAAATACGTCCCACCCATTTACGAAGCCAAAACTGTTACAGAACTTATATGTTAAACGTGATTTTCAACTTAACCGTAAACATCAACCTCGCAGTGTCGCGCAAAATCATGCTGCCTTCAATCTAATCAGACTGGTTCATTTTTTCACTGGCATCCAAAAACCGGTAAAACTGCTGAATTACCTTGAGCTAAAATTTAAATCTCTTGCGAGGCAAGGCTCATCAGTTGGCCGAGACTTTTGCTTCCACGCACAAGGGCCATCAGTTACGGACGGTGGCTCCTGAACGAAATTCTCCAGCTCATACATCGCAGCTGCAATGTGACGACAACCTCCGTCCGCTCTAAACACATAAACTCTGTTACGTCATACAATCAGCAACCCAGTTAAGAAGAGTATTACAAGAACTTGCGGTAGAAATAGAAGTCTAAGCAAAAGTTAAAGCTCACGTAAATCGTGACTTCAAAGCAAAGCCTTATTTGCCCCCCAAATCGGTATTTAAACAGATGTGGGAAATAGTGCAATTATCATGTGTAGTCGATCAAAAGCACTGCGATCGAATAGCATTGATACTGACTGCAAAAAACTAGCTATAAACGACAGTTACTGTAAAAGATTAACTCATGCACAAGCATTGCCGACAGAATACATGCTTAAATGCTTACCCTCCCATACACTGACAATAAGCTGTATACACATCTCCAACCGAATTTAAAATGAACCAACAGGCGTACGTCGAGGTTTTCAAGTAAGTTGTGACTTTGCATGTTGGCACCACGTACGCACGGAAAATGTAATGGTTATTTTTGTTGGTAACGGCCAATTCTCGCACATGACCTTCAGCAAACAGCTGATAATCGTTAAAGCTTTTGTAAGCTTGCAACTTCCTTTGATCATAATCAGCTCTGTGGAAAAGCAAATAATTGAATATATCCATCATTCCAAAGCGGGGAACATTTGACATAGTTACGTTAGCAAAGTTCATTTCAGTAGGATCTTTGAATATTCCAATCTTTCCCAACTTCTTGGTTATCTTCTCCCAGGTGTCGCACTTTTCAAAGTCTGGGTCTTCAGACAGATTTTTTGAAACATGACAAAGTTGCACTAAGCCATTTTTCCCCACCGTGCTCGCCGCTGAAACACCTCTGACTTTCAAATATTCTTTCAGCTGAGTCACCGATATACTTCCGAAATCCATTACGGATACAAATTGCTCTACCAAACTAGCACCAGCAAATCAGTAAGATAATGTAAAATCCAAAAGAGTAAATGCAAGATATTAATACAGTATGTAGACTTATGTATAAAATTTAACTGAAAAAGATAAAAAGTTTATAAGCACCCAAAATGCAACAGCTCAAAATCACATATTCGAGCAGTTTTGTTCCATCTGGTTTAGGTGTAGTCCGCACCACAGAACATTTTGGTTTAAACGTGTCAGTAAAAATTATCTTAAAACCACTAAACCAGTTTCAAGCCAGTACAAATATGACTTACACAACAAAAGTATCTTAATTTTAATTTCAAAGGAAATCAAGAAAAAACGTATCAAGACAGAATTTTATGATTTGGTTAGCAGTTTTCATCTGATTGAAAATGGACAGTATCAAAATCAAAACTTTTTGAGCAATTATTTTAAAATATTAAAGATATAAATTGCAAAAGTGGACAAGTCAATGCAACATAGATATATATATATATATATATATGCCGGTGTAATTTTGTAAGTGGAACAACAACATTTCACAATTTTTTATAATACAAACCAAATAGTTTTGAAATTGTGTTTTTTATGCTACCGGTACATGCAGATTGAACATTTTGTACCTATGGAAATGTTTTGGTACAATCAATAAATTTTATGATTAATTTGCATTAGCTGATCAGTCAAAAATTGAACTTTTGCTGATTTTAATATTGGCAGCCTGACCATCTAGATGGCTGAATGGATAAAGCGTCTGCCTCTGGGTTCAATTCTGAGTAGGGTCAAATCAATGACTTAAAAATTGGTATTCACAGCTTACCTGCTTCACATTCAGCAATAAAGGGACAGTGTGGAGACAAAGCCGGCAAGTTGTGCCGTTGGGAAAGGCACATAACAAGATTTCCTCATCTTAGTGTGGTAGACAAATGGCCAGCAACTCCTAAGCGAGCTCGCATAGGGGTCTTTTCTATAATCGGCCCCCAGAACCTCGATCGATTTCGTGCGAAGCCAGCAGACGCTTGCTTGCGTGCTTGATTATGTTTCCGAAGAAAAAAAACTGGGGGCCGATAATAGAAAAGACTGACAAAACTTAGGTCTAGTGAAGATTACCGGGTACACCATACCAGTATTACACCTTAGGGAACCGTACGTTGTCAATGCGTACTAGTGATTCTGGTTACCTTATTTTAAGTATGGTATGATCTTAACAATGCCCCAAAACTCAAGACTTCAGTATACCTGAGTAGCAGCAAAACCTATTGAAACACTTTAAACAGATATTAAAGTATTCCAAACAAAATTTTCATAATTTATTCCAAACTGGTTTATTTATTCCAAGCAAAATTTATTCCCAACTGGTTTAGTGGTTATATGCTGCTGTTCGTTTTATTTTTGGTTTTAAATATTCTCAACGTCGCTGTCATCTGGTCATATGTTGCCATTCTTGAAATCCTTGCATATTCTGCCTGTTAAATTTAGAATTACTTTTAAGATTGCTTTACTAGTTTTTAAATGCTTAAAGAATTGTGCTCCAGAATATCTACAGGAATATGTTGTTTCTCGTAAACCGTCCTTTGCCTATGATTTCAGATGTAATGCTGACAAGTTTCTGATTGATAAAGTGCTTAAACCCAATTATGTTAAATCTCAATCAGCTTTTTCATTTTCTTCTGTAACAGTTTGCCTTCGAATATCAGAGAAATTGACACTATTGCACAGTTAAGAGTAAATTAAAAGCACACTACTTTGAATTGGCATTTCTTGATGTTCCTGATGTTTGATAATTCTGCGTGTTGGTCTATTTTTGGTGAATTTGTATTTGATGTGACTTTTGTGTGTGTTTTTGTAACATTTGCATTTTTGTGACATCTTTTCACAAGTGTCCCTTAGTTAGGTGTTGGCTTCTAAGGTCATTTCTCCTCAAGGGGTTGACAAATTGCTTATTATTATTATTAAAATTAGTCTAAATTATACTATTTCAAACCGTAAACTAATTGTTAGTCTAATGAAATCATTTGTGATACTTTACTAAACTTAACAGCATGTCACTTTACACTTGCAACTTCTACTAGAGTACTAGTACTGTAGCTCAAGCTCATATGGGTACTGGTATATATCGTACCGGTATGTGGTTAACCGGTACATCAAACACTCCAAGCCTTAACCTTTTACCTGTTGTCTCTTTGACTTTGAATCACCCAGTTAGGATTCAAAACAATACTAGTGTAGAACAGTACAAAGTAATTTAAACTTACTGACCTAGTCGACAAGTACATCCCAGTACCAATAGACTACCTAGGCATGCTCAATCAGTCTCTTTCTCTACCACTCACTAACCAGCTAATCTAATAATTTTCGCCTTAATTTTCTTTTAAAATCCTTAAATTAATAAAGTATTTGCATTTTGAAAGCATTAAAGCGATGCTTTCATTCGAAAATATTGTTTAAGCCCAAAAAGCATCCAGTTTTAAGCAGCAAAATAAGCGCTCTACATGCTTAAAGGTATGTGGAAGCAAATAGCTTCCCAGCCGTTAGCAACAAGCTCTCTAGCGCCAAGTGGCTCGGAAAATGGTCTATTGGTGGAAAATTTTATAGTTACATTATTCTTTTGAAGCGGGATTTCCCAGCAGAAGTTTTGCTGAAGGATCGTTCATTGCAAAAAGCTGAAAGTGGAAGCAGTAAAACCGACATGACGCTACATGGCTGACTCGGAACAAAAGCATATTCTAGACAGGGCTATTACGTAGCCTGATATGGATTTTTTAAACGCAATGCTACAATAAAGTTTTTTGTTCTGACTTGCCTGCTGACAATTGAAGTTGCATCTAAGCACAAGGCTTGCTTTCCACCAGATTACGCAAGCAGCTGTTTTAAGCATTCAAATTACTATGTGGTAAAGTGTATATTTAAAGGTTGTGAACGAGTTCTTATAAATTTTAAGTTTTTTCAATGGCCAAGTGCACAGATCGACTGCCTCTGGCGCCGTACACGTAAGTTCAATGACAAGTCGGGCAAAACCAGAGAATTGGTATTTATTGCTCCCTTCATGATATTAAAAAGGTTATTGGTGGCGTTCGCATTTAACATTATTTCCCACGTTTTGAGTTGTAACATGGTTTCATGCATCGTTTGGTTGAGCTCGTTAATAGCGCCCCATTGCTTTTTCCCAATGAAAGAATAAAAACTCAAATTAAATTAAAACATATTTTGCTTGGATTTGTTTATACCTCAAGGTCGTGACCATAACGTTAGAGTACGCTTAGAGTAGTTACTTCCAGTGTAACTGTTTTGATGAAATCTGCAGATTTGTTTCTTGAGTTCATGCAATGTCTTTGGTGTAGAGATTGTTTTGGTTATAATACTACCGAGAAAATTTTGTTAGCAATGATCCAGTTGAATTTGCTGCTTATTATTTTGGCGTAATAATTGTGGACGATACTTGATCTTATACCCAGGGGCGTGCCAAACTTTTCTGCAGCGCGAGTTTTTGAGAACGTTGCCTCAAGGTGTCCTCTGAAAAACGTCTTCAAGAAGGGTTTTTTCAAAAAAGATCTTCCTACCCTACGGTGTGCTGCCCCCTTGCCTCCTACATGCACGCCCTTGCTTACAGTCGTTGCTAACAATTTACAACGTACATTATTGCTTTTTCCTTACGTTTGTTCGTGCCGCCCCGATATTTTTTCATCACGTTATTATTACCGATACTTAAAGGTTGACGCTGCAAAATAAAAGGCATTTCTAGCAGTTACGTACGTGTGGATTTTTATTCTTTAAATTGTTGCACATCATTTTTCATACCGGTATGCGCAGCACCTCGCCCAGAGCTTACACTTACCGAGACAGCCTTCAAGTTAAATATATAATTTTATTGTTTTCTGGACGACGTATAACGTTTATGTAATCGCTCGCTTTTAGCTGTGAAGTTAGCGTGCTAAAGACTGCATTTTTTGGCTTGTATAGGCCGGCTTGTGACTTTCAACCTGTTAATTTATAGGTTGGCACTGGGTAGTATTTCGGTTCAAAAACGTTTTTGCAGTTGTCACGGAAAGGGATGAGTTTCAGGCGAAGCGTTTTTACAAACTGGCCAAAATTTTCACTCTTTTAATATATGTTTTTGTTTTAATCGGAAATTCATCCTCGTAAGGGGAGTAGCTAGCTCGGTTTTTGGTTACTCCCCTGAGTAGAGTGGAATTAGTTGCATCGATGTGAAAATAACGCACGGCGAAGTGATATATGAAACGCGAAATTCTTCAGTGTGAGCAATGATGATGACGAAGTTGACAATTAATATACGACCTTGCCAAGCAGATGTAGGCACCAAGAGTGATCTTTTAGTTGTAAGCTCATTGGCTAGGTGCACCTGGTGCAGGCAGTAGATCTCTCCCAAAAAAAGTCTACCGGTACTGCTTTAAATCCAGTGATTGAGATTTGATTTCTTCATCTTTATCCTCCTGTTACGAGAAAGCGGCGGAGGCGCTATGCGTAGGACGAATCCAGGCTCGCTTAGGAGTTGTATTTGTTTTCAAGTTTTCCGGTTGAATTTTCTTCGGACTTCTTTGATTTGCTACTAGCCGGATTCCACCAAGCAGAGACAGTTATCATGAAGCATCTTATCCAAGGACTCAACAACGAGACTGGGTTGGGAGTTGAACCAATAACCTTGCGATCATGGTCGTCGTGAAAACGACGCTCCGAACTACTGCGCCATGCGAGATCAGTGTAAACTACTGGTACGTACATTAACCAGCAGCTCATTCATTGCAAATACCTTGTAAAAAAATGTAAAAGCATTTTATCTGCTCTTAACGAAGCACAAATCCGAGTGGGGATCATTTGGGCTTGGTTTGGGGTAATGCTGCTTCAAATTGGGATGATCTAATGCGTAAGTTTTGAGTTATAGTGAGAAACAGATTAAGTGGAAATAGGCCCAGCGCCTTGAAATGGAGGAGCAAATAGCGAAGATGCATTGTTTAACCACCCTTACTAAGCAGCTTTTAATTTTGATACGATAAAAAAACGATAGCTTCAGCATTACCGAAGCTAGTCATGCCAAGAAAAATTATGTTACATCGTTGCTAGGCTGTTTCACTAAGCGCCTCTACCGGTAATTTAGTTCAGCATTCAAAGCCCACTCTTAGCACTTTGGACATGGAAACGCGCAACGAAAGTGGGCTAGAAAAGCCCACGAATTTTCAGGAAAGCCCGCGGGCCAAAAGCCCACGATTTTTGGACATGGAAACAGGCTATATGTGTTCTGATTACTTGTCTGTTTTGGTTAAATTTTAATTAAAAGTTGCTGCTGAACTACTGCCTGAAAATTGAAGAAAAGAAGATCCAGATGTTTCCGAGCAATCCATTTGGCAATCTATTTTTCCCAGCAACCATAAAAGAGTTTGGTAGGCTACTGCGAAGCAGCTAGTCTACAAAAGAGTACAGCTACCTATCGGGCCTTCCATCCATTTCCATCGAGAGTGTTCACGCGCGGCTACGGCCGAAGTTGAGCTTTCGCTAGTGGGACCCATAACCGAAACCCCACACGAAGTTCGAAAATCGTGGTTTGCGGAACCGGAAACATCCTCTAACGGTTCCATTACTGCGAGAGTCACACTACAGGAACCGAAAACGGTTACGCAACTACGATTTTTCAAACTTCGGTAACCTGAATTTTCGGTGAAATAGACACTTCCTTCAATTTTTCTCACTGCCATTGTCATGCATTGTTGAGGATGGCAATGTTTGTGTAAGTGTACCGGTAACTGTTCCCCAGTTTCAACAATCAGGGTCACTTGTTCAATGTTTAAACTCGGAACTGCAATTCAGTGAAAGCAGGCTAGTCCACTAACAGCTAGGCTAATCTGGTATGGTATCGGTAGATAATCATCTAAACTAATAGGCCTAGCCTTCATGTGGTAAATCATGATACCTGCCACAACAGTTTTATCTTCATTGCTAATTCTCTATGTGGTGTGACAAATACTTAGACAGTTTTGTACGGTATAGGCTAATAGGCTATTGTAATTACTGTACCTTTTGCTTGTTCAGTTTTTGGTTTAGTACCAGTGCTACCAGTACCGGTAATTTAGACAACTACCTGTATTTATTTACTGGTACTGCTGAATTTGCAAAAGAAATTAATTTGCACCAGGTTTGACAGTTCTACTGAGTTACCAAGATGACATTTGTACATTTTCTCAATTGCCTTGCACTTGCATATGCTCCATATGTGGTTACCTACAAGTCTTCAATTTTGTAAGTATTATAATTGGTTCCAATTGTGTTTCCAGAGACTTTGCCACATGGTACCATACCGGTAACTTTTCTGCACTTACTAATACATCAGAAATAGTGCCAAGCTTATACTGAGATAAAATTTCAAATTTCAGACTGCCTGAAACAAGACCAAGTTCTTGTTCTGTATGGTACTAGTAAGACGGGGTAACTTTGGACTGCGGGTTAACTTTGGACTATTGGACTTATGGCGTTACTAGACTCCTGTACTGTTCCTAGATTTTAGCTTACTACGTTGTTGGACTCCTGCAGTGTTTCTATAAATTTTGAGATAAATTTATGCCAAAGCAGTCATGCGTCTCATTTAAAACGTGTTCCAATGCTCATAAATACTGCCAACCAATGCTCATAAATACCGTTCCAATGCTCATAAATACTGCTCATAAACACTGCCGACCAATTAAAAACAACAGACTTTAATACATGCAGTATAATTTTTATTTGGTTAGAAAATGCATTAAAATTTCACTGCAGTTTGTCATAAATGCCGTCCCAGTTCTCTTCATAAGCTATTTCAATTCCATGTTTTTGCATCCCACTAATGTTTTGCTCGAAGCTCCTTATATCATTGTCTATTAATTTTTCGACATTTAATCCTATAAACTTGAATTATATACTCCAGATTGTCAGCATATTTTTGTAAACTTTAGAATATTCCCTTAAAAATGCGAAAAAAAGGAACTGTTTGTTAACTTTTTTTAAAAAGAATGATTGCCATTAAAAAGTCTCCACTTCTTTTTATATAATCTATCTCGGCCTGAAACGTTCCCTTTGAACTTTTTTTGTCCTAAGTAACCTCATTGCTGCGCGAATTTAGTCAGAATTCGAGAAAGGCTTGATTGCAATACTAAATTTGTGTTGGTCCAAAGTCACCCTGCCAGCGGGGTAACTTTGGACAAAAATTTAGCGGGAGATTACGACCAGAAAGAAGTTAGGTCGTTAGTTGATAAAGAGTTGTTGAAGAGCTGAGACCCAAAGTGTTGCATTGAGATACTAACAAGAAGCTTTATTGTAGGTGTTAAGATGTAAGATGCAGAAACATGTCAAAATCCGTCCAAAGTTACCCCATCTCACGGTATCATGTGGTGAAGTTTCTGACCAGCATGCATGTAATAATGTTATTAACACCAATGTAACTATATATCAGCTAAATTTTTATCCATGACATAATGTACATAAAAATATCCCGATAAGGCATATGGAGAATCTGAAATTATGTTTTCTTTTTTAGCCGATTATTGTGTGTAACATTTCTATTTAAGCAAAAGCAATAGCATATACATTTTTTTACATTGCTTGCTGATAAATATGCTGAGGTGCATTCACTGAAAACACATTGCTTGTGTAAATAAACAGCTGATGTGTATTTGCAGATCGGAGTATAACACTCTTATGAAGATGGGAGTAGCTGTTGGGATTTATATTTTGACTCAGTTGGCTAAAATGTTGGCTTTAGCAACATTTTTTCCTACCATTGAGCAAACTAGTTCTGGTAGTGCCTCTGCAGCTGCAGAAATTTTGAAAGCAACTGTAGATGCTGCAGATTTGATTGGACTGTATTTAATTATCAATCGAACTGTTGGCAAACCAGAGTTGAAAGGTTTGTATATAAGTTGTGACTTCAAACTTAGCTAAGCAATTCAATTTAGAATCTGTTTAAACTTTTATGAGTGTGAGTTTTATTACTCTTACTGATTGATACAGGGTTTGTGTAGACATGATGATGGTGCTATGCAGTATGCATGGAATGAATTCAGACCTGCTTAAAAGTTGCTTTTCTATTTCAGTTTTGTTTGTCAATTTATTGAGGTGCAAGTTTTGTCAATCCTAACTATTTTATAAAGACTGAAATTATCCAGTGCGTAATTGTATATTATACTAAAGTTATGGTTTGATTGTGTTTGTTAATTAGTATTCAAAAATTAACTGCGTTATATTGTAAAAAACCTACCTTTCATGATTCTTCAAGGAATCAAAGATTTACTGAATGCGCCCATTTAACATAATCCGTTAGTATTCTTCTATCCAGTTTCCATCCAGTTTTCTCATTACCAAAGGTAGCCGGATACACCTCATCCCCTCTGCAATCGCTCTCACACCTTCCCTCCATCTTGTTCAATCTCCAGCTTCCTTGATCTTTAACTCGACTTTCTTCACACTCTCTTCCACCTACCTCCTCCATGTCAGTTTTGGCCGTCCTCACTTTCGTTTCCCATTTACTTCCATCATCATTGCCTTCTTCAGTATATTATCATCATCCCTTATAATGACATGTCCGTACCATCTTAGTCCATTCGCCTTTGCCATTCTATCCAGCGTTTCCTTCTTGTCCAACATCTCCATCAGATTCTCCATGTTCTTCTTATCCACTAATTTTACTCTACACATTGACCTCACCATGGCTTTTTCAGCTCTTCTCAACATTGCCATTTCCGTCTCCCTCAAACACCATGTCTCACTTCCACATAACATTGCTGATCTTACACAACTTCGATAAACCATCCCTTTCATTCTCAGAGAAAACCTCCCACGTAACAACTCTCCGCACTCTCTAAATTTCATCCATCCGATCCTAACTCTTGATGTCACTGCAGTTTCACATCCACCACTAGCTTGATATATACTTGATTAATTTTCCAACTGACATATTTTTATATACATATTTATTTTTTAATAAAGTTTTAATTGCTGGAACTGGATGGGCTGGAGCTCAAGTTTTATTTTCAAACATATTTGCATTCTGGTTCGGAGCAAGAGGTCTTGAGTTTGATTGGAAATATATTCAGATGGCTCTTGATGCTAACGTAACATTGGTAAGTTGAGTTTTAGTGTAACTTATACTTATATAATAATTTACGTTCTGTGACTTTCTGAGGCAAGTAGATATTTGTTGTGCCGCTAATTCTAGGTAGCAGAAGATTTCATATAGCCTGTGTCCATGTCCACTCAAATCGTGGGCTTTCCAAACGTGAGCCGAGTTAAAAGTTGCGGGCTTTTCTAGCCCTCTTTCGTTGCGTGTTTCCATGTCCAAAATGCTAAGAGTGAGCTTTGAATGCTGAACTAGATTACCGGTAGAGGCTCATAGTGAAACAGCCTAGCAACGATGTAACATAATTTTTCTTGGAATGATTAGCTTCGGCAATGCTAAAGCTATTGTTTTTTATCGTATCAAAATTAAAAGAGCTCTGCTTATTATGGGTAGTTAAACAATGCATCTTCTCAATTTACTCCTTCATTTCAAGACGATTGGCCTATTTCCATCTAATCTGTTTCTCACTAACTCAAAACTTACGCATTGAATCATCCAATTTCAAGCAGCATAACCCCAAACCATGCCCAAATGACCTCCAATTGGATTTGCTCTTGGTTATGAGCAGATAAAATGCTTTTACATTTACAGCTTACGCATTATATATATCATCCAATTTCAAGCAGCATAACCCCAAAC
Source organism: Trididemnum miniatum (assembly GCA_964006365.1). Classification (NCBI taxonomy): domain Eukaryota; kingdom Metazoa; phylum Chordata; class Ascidiacea; order Aplousobranchia; family Didemnidae; genus Trididemnum; species Trididemnum miniatum. Next base: position 14,394,248 of record OZ023236.1, on the reverse strand, counting down.
CATGCCCAAATGATCCCCACTTATATTTATACTTGGTTAAGAGCTGATAAAATGCTTTTACATTTTTTACAAATTAATAGCAATAAATGAGCTGATGGTTAGCATACGTACCAGTAGTTAACACTGATCTCAATTGCCGGATTTAAAGCAGTACCGATAGGTTTTTTTGGGGAGAGATCTACTGCTTGCACCAGGTGTACCCAGCCAATGAGCTTGCAACTAAAATAAGATCACTCTTGGTGCCCACAGCTGCTTGGGAAGGTCGTAGTATACCAATTGTCAACTTCGTCAGTGTCATTGCTCGAACTGAAGATTTTCGCGTCTTATATATTACTTTGCCGTGCGTTATCTTTACATCGATACGACCAATTCCACTCTACTCAGGGAAGCTAGCTTCCCCCTTAAGAAGATGAATTTCCGATTAACTAAAAACATATAGTAAGAGAGTGAAAATTTTGGCTAGTTTGTAGAAAAGCTTCGCCTAAAACTCGTCCCCTTCGGTAACAATCGTAAAAAAGTTTTTGCACCGAAGTAGCTGCAACTATCCTGTGCCTAGCTATAAATTAACAGGTTGATGGTCACAAGCAGACCTACTCAAGCCAAAAAAAAGGCAGTCTTTTGGACGCAGAACTTTATGCCCAGGCGCGAAGCCGCGGAGATGGGCCCCGCAACTCGTTACACGCTTCGGCGTAATACGGCGAGTATAATGAAGATTTGATTTTGATTTACACCTTTGAATGCTGTTAATAATAACGTGATGAAAATAAATCGAGGCGGCACGAGCAAACTCAAGGAAAAAGCAATAATATACGTTGTAAATTGTTAAGAGTCGTTGCTAACAATTTACAACGTATATTATTGCTTTTTCCTTGAGTTTGCTCGTGTAATAACGTACGTGCAATAATTTGCTCGTGCAATAAAGCAATAACGTACGTTGTAAATTGTTAAGAGTCGTTGCTAACAATTTACAACGTACGTTATTGCTTTAAGGTTGGAAGATCTTTTTTTAAAACCGCCTCTTCAAGGCGCTTTTCAGAGGACGCCTTAAGGCAACGTTCTCAAAAACTCGCGCTGCAGAAACGTTAGGCACACCCCTGGGTGTAAGATCAAGTATGGGCCACACCGGCGCAGCCAGGAGAGGGGATTAGGGGGACCAGTCCCCCCCCTTCAAGGTACAAATTTAAAAAAGTTATTAAACTAGAGTACCCCCGTTCAAAATATTTTTAGCCTAAGCATAATCAAATTGCCAGAAATGCGCAGGGAGGTGAATAATTTGTTTAGTGATCAATTTAATTATAATTTTCGTACATAAGCATAGGTTGTAGCAAGAATACTGCGGCTGTGTCGGTAACTTGTCGTATTGTATTGCCATTGCATTCAACTGACTGCCCCCAATACTTCAGACAAAAGTGGGCGATTTTACTTCCCATATTAATCAGTGCGCAGTGGCTAGCGGTAACAATTCTAGCTTTGTTTAGGCAAAAAAAAATTTACTGAAATGCGGTCTGACTGTGGCGCAACTATGGAATCAAATCACTCATTCTTCAATGTGAACTAATAGGCCTGAGACTGAAACCTTCTTAATAGCGGTACGGTAATTCAATAAAAAAAATTGTCCCCCACCTTTTTTTGTTTCTGGCTGCGCCAGTGATGGGCCACAGTTATTGCGCCAAAATAATAAGCAGCAAATTCGACTGGATCATTGTTAACAAAATTTTCTCGGTAATATTATAACCAAAACAATCTCTACACCAAAGATATTGCATTAGTTACTCAATAAACAAATCTGCAGATTACATCAAAACAGTTGCACTGGGAATTACTACTCCAACCGTACTCTAACGTTAAGGTCACGATCTCGAGATGGAGGTATAGCAAGATCCAAGCAGAAAATATTTTATTTTTGAATTTTTTATCCTTCCATTGTGAAAAAGCGATGGGGGCGCTATTAACCCTTTGCGGTCGTAATGATTTTCTCTTAGTTGCCGTCGTTAGTCGTATGAAAAATCCTGTTTTTTGCGTTATTTAGGTAGGTAATTTTAAAGTATTTTATCTCTAATTCGGAAGGATCTAGAATTGCGATGTTTTGCCATTAGGTAAATCTATTTTTAAAATAATTATTTTTGGGGGGTGATGACGTCACTACCGGTTGGATGACGTGAGCCACTAACTACATTATTTGTTAATATTATCAAAACTGCTTCGTTTGTAGCACAAAAAACAACCGTGTCGTCATGAAACTATCAAGCGTAATACTAAATGAAAGCGTTTTTATTACGATGTCGCTTGCGTAACGATAACAACACTTCAACAGATAAACACCAGCACGCAGCAGGGGTCCTACTAAAACCTGCAAGAACACAAGGATCACAAGGAACACAAGGACCGCTAGTGGCGCAATTGAGCTATTACTAAAAGCTGCAGGAACACAAGGATCACAAGGACCGCTAGTGGCGCAATTGAGCTATTACTAAAAGCTGCAGGAACACAAGGAGCGCAAGGAACTCAAACCTAACCGACCTAACCCTAACTGAACCGAACCCTAATGGAGACTAATCCGAACCAAACCTAACTAAAGCTGACCCCCATTGAACCTAACTCTCATCAAACATATCTCTAATGTGCTCCATGCGTTCCTAATTGCGCCGCTAGTGGTCCTTGTGATCCTTGCGCTCCTTGTGATCCTTATGTTCCTTGTGCTTGTGTTCCTTGTGATCCTTGTGTTCCTTGTGATCCTTGTGCACCTTGTGTTCCTTGTGCTCCTTGTGATCCTTGTTCTCCTTGTACTCCTTGTGGTCCTTGTGCTCCTTGTGTTCCTTGTGATCCTTGTGGTCCTTGTGATCCTTGTGCACCTTGTGTACCTGCAGGTTTTAGCAATACCGAACAACAGTATCAAAAAAAGCAAAAGCTCAGAAGACATCAATTATTATTTGTAATACTTCTTCTTGTGATATTTTTTGAAACATCCGTCAAGGTGTAGTCCAGGCTGTGTGTCGCACCTGCATCCTGCATACAGTACTTGAAGGAAACTATGATGATCAATTTACCTAAAACAAGCACGCTACGGCACTAAATTTGTGTGACACCCAACCCAACTAACTTGCTCTAAATTAGTGTCTAACCAGCCGCCAGCCGCTGCAACCAGCAATAACCTAACTCTGCCTCTAAACATTGCGGATTATTACTGCGGTCCTTGCTATAACAGTTAGCTTTATGCTTAACTGCAATGACGGTTTTCGTCAAACTGTTGCAATGACACTCTAATTTTCGCGCACTTTCTATTCCTCCACTTTGCAATGTGTTTATTACCATAGCAACAGCAAAATTTTCGCGCCATTACAACGTGGGCATATTGCGGTTGCCTTACGACTACGCACTACAGTACCAAGAAGCAAATGGCAGACAATGCTCGCCCTGTGACTTCATTAAACGAGAATTTGGTGAAGGGCAAGCTATACTTGCCTTACGACCAAATGGCGATTTTTGTGATGGCCAGCTATACTTGCCATTCGACCGCAAAGGGTTAACGAGCTCAGTAAAATATGCATGGAACCTTGTTACAACTCAAAACGTGGAAAATATTGTTAAATGGAAACGCCACAAGTAACTTTTCTTATATCATGTAGGGAGCAATGAAAAATGTACGACGCCAGAGGCAGCCGATCTATGCACTTGGCCATTTAAAAAGCTTAAAATTTTTAAGAACTCGTTCACAACTTTTAAATACTTAAACAACTAGTAATTCGAATGCTTAAAGCGAGCTGCTTTCGTAATCTGGTGGAAGGCAAGCCTTGCGCTTAGATGCAACTTCAATTGCCAGTAGGATAATCAGAACAGAAAAAATGATTTCAGCATTGCGTTTAAAAAATCCATATTAGGCTACGTAATAGCCTTGTCTAAAAGATGTTTTTGTTCAGAGTCAGCCATGTAAAATCATGTCGGTCTTTACTGCTTCCACTTTCAGCTTTTTGCAATGAACGATGCTTTAGCAAAGCTTATGCTGGGTGTTGCATTCAGAGTCAAGGGGTTCCACTCTGTCTGCAGCTTTAACGACTATTGCTTCAACGCCCGACGCTACTCGTACCTGAGTCTGCACCTCAACCACAATCTTACAACCTCAACGTTTTATTGCGGCCCCGAGTCAGTCAGGCACAGCGCGTCAGTTAACTTAAATTCGTACGGAACCAAAGAACCACCACGAAAACGTTCGAACTTAAGAAACGTTAAAATACAACTCGTGCGTTATCCTGCAAGAGATAAGCAAGGAGAAATATGAAAACACAAATTTAAGCCTAAGTAAATACTACAGCACCTGACTCAAACCAGTTATGCCAGTCTGGTCAAATCTGAAATATAGCTAACTAGCTAGACTAACAGGTTAAGGCAACAACAATTGCTACAGAATCGCTCGGTATCAATGCAACATAAAATGAGCGCCTCCTACTCACGAAACTGCGTAGCCTACTCTGCATGCTCAACGATCAATGTTACAACAACGCTCACACTAACAGCCCATAAACACAGTACAAAGGGCTTTTAAAACTAGCTGCCAACCTACCATCTGAATTAACTAAAATGCAACGCAGAAAGAAGATTTTCAACACACAATGCTACCGCTGTTGCGTCACAAAGGCTAGTACGTCAAAGCGAAGCAGCTAAGAAGACAAAGTGAAGGCAATAAGCAATATCTCACCGTAACATAGCCGGCCCAAAATATTGAGCAAGTTCAACAAACAATATTTTCAAGACAAAAGGTGAGATAACCAAACAACTATCATCAATCTTGCAACAGAGGATCATGCAACGATGCAAAAGGAGTGAGGAGGGCCTAGGGAAAACCATACGTAACGGTAGGCCCAACAAATTCGTCAAAGAGAACACATGAAACCTTTAATCAACAAATCACACAAACAAAAGATCAGCATATGTACAAATATCACAACATCCGTGCTACGTAGCAACGGAATCGCAGCGTCGCGAGGACCCACGTACGATTTTGGGAGAAACATTCTTAGTTGTCAACTGGGTATGGAAAGAGCATACATTTATCGTACGTGGGCAAACAGTCCATGCAGTTCGTATGCTCAGGCCGGTGTATATAAAGTTAGGCCGCACCCAAGCCTAGTCCACATATACAACAGTTTGGTGCTAAACAGTCCATAAATCACGAGCTCGCCTGTCTAAATCGTTCGTTTAAATTGTCCATAGTCCATGTTCAGGCGGCTACACCGGCTAAATCGAAATGCGTCAAGGCGGTAAGTGGCCTCACTCTTCTATGTGCATAAAAGTCTATTAAATGTTCAATGTCTATGTAATTATGACGCATCCGATGTGTATTGTAAACAGTCCATGGGTATTGCTCATGGCAAGGTACTGTCATCGACATCACCTTCAAGGAGACAGAGTTTGCGGATGTCTCTTATAAACGTTTTCCCAAAAGCTGTTCGAACTTTCACTCTACGAACTAAATCATCGCGGTCAGGAAACACTTCTTGGACTATACCTTTAGGCCACAGGTTTCGGGGTTGACTTTCATCGAGAATGAGTACGAGATCGTTCTCCTTCAGATTTCTCTGAGGTGCTAACCACTTTTGCCGGCGCTGCAACAACTGAAGATATTCAGTCTGCCACCTTCTCCAAAACGTCTCGATCTGAAACTGACATGATCTCCAGGAAGACCGCATGCCATCTGTGTCCATGAACACGTCAGGGGCAAGACCAGGCGCCACAGAACCCGTGAGAAGCATAATCGGGGATAAAGTTTCCATGTCTTCCGGGTCAGTACTCACTCGAGTGAGAGGTCTGCAGTTGAGAATATACTCAATTTCTTTGAAGAGAGTCACTAAACCTTCATCTGTCAGGGTTCTTAACTTTCTATCAGTCATCAAAGAATCCATCGCTTTGCGGATTAAACGTATCATTGCTTCATAGACGCCTCCTTGGTGACTAGCAAGTGGGGGGGCATGATGCCATTCCACGCCTTTAGGGGACAGCTCGTTCACGATCCGTAGTTGATTCAGCCGTTGAATTCCACGCCGGAGTTCTGCCTGCGCACCTATGAAGTTGGTGCCGTTGTCTGAATAGATAGCCCGGACGGAATGTCCACGGGTCGACAGGAAACGACGGAGTGCCATAAGAAACGATTCGGTCGTTAGATCATATGCCATTTCTAAATGAACGGCTCTCGAGGCCAGACAGGTAAAGACGCAACAATATCTCTTTACAGAGCTCCGACCCTGCTTAACATCTAAAGGGCCCATATAGTCGACGCCGGAATTTTCGAAGGCACTTCGTCCAGCTTCAACGCGAGCGGGCGGAAGAGGAGCCATCAGCTGAGTCCCAAAACTGGCATTCCGGTTGCGGCACACCATACACGTCTGTTTAATGTAATGCCTGACTGTCCTCTCTTGTCCTATCACATGATAGCGCGAGCGAAGGCTATTCATCACATAATGGGAGGCGTTGTGTCCCAGTTCAGAATGATGGTGGTAAATGATTAGTCCTGTAAAGTGATGACGCTTAGGAAGCACAATAGGATGTTTGAAATCATTTGTCATGGTTGAACGCTGGAGTCGACCTCCAATTCGCATTACGCCATCTGACACAAAGGGACAATACTTCAGCAACGGTTGCAATGCTTGTTTGGGTCTGCGTCCACTCTTGCCCTTAGCCACCTCGTGCCAAGGATGCTGTTCTAAGGCTTCGACCAAACCTGGAAACTCCTGGAGTTGAACAAGTCGAATTAAAATCAGTAAGGCATCATCATATTCTTTAGCTCCAATGGATTGATTTACTGGGGAAGGTGTAGCCTTGTCCTGGACTCGTCCCTGCAAAAACCGCTTCGCCCTAAGCAACCACACAGTCGATTTGATGGCTCGAGACAAAACACTGAACTTGGTAGTAATTCGAACAATAACTTCGGGCACGGAGAAAGAATCGGATGCAGGTGGTGCACTCACTTGGGCGGTCACAATGTGAGAACATTGCCGCATCAATGTGTCCTCAGTACCGAAAACAGTTGACGCTTCATTACTGATCATATCATTCTCAGAGGATAAGGGCCATAAAGCTTCATCTTTAAGAAGAAAATCTGGTGCTTTGAGCCATTTCTCAGCCTTTTGGAGTTGTCTAGGTGCAACACCTCGTGAGTATAGATCAGCAGGGTTATGAAGAGTATCTATCCATCGCCACTGGCCAACTTCCGTGTGTTTGCGAATGGTTGCGATTCGGTTGGTTTCAAAAGCAGGTCTTCTCTTTGAGGTGTTACTCAGGTAACTTAACACTGTAGTGGAATCTGACCAAAAGTAGACTTCACGTAAAGGAAAGTAAAGCTCTCGTAACACTATGCGGGACAGACGCACAGCTGTGACCGCAGCGCAGAGCTCAAGTCGAGGAATAGACTGTGTAATGATCGGAGCTACCCTCGACTTTCCCATGACAAAGGTGCAAGAGTGACTAGAGCCATTACTGCTGCGCAAGTAGCAGACCGTACCATAACCATTTTTGCTCGCGTCCGCAAAGAAATGCAACTGGACGCTCTTCGCATTTTCATATCCATCGTAGACCCGAGGAATTGCCAATCCATCCAGGAGTGGGAGATCATTCAGCCATCTCTTCCAGTCAGACTTGGCGTCATCAGAAATCTCGACATCCCACCCAAAATCTTGTTTGGTCAGTCGTTGAATGAGGATCTTAGCTGGCAACGTGTATGGTCCTGCAATGCCCAAAGGATCATACACACTCGCTAAAACCGAGAGTAGACCCCTTCTTGTAAGAGGGTGGTCAGCAATTGCAATCTTCACACGAAACTGATCCGTGGATGCGTCCCAGATTAGTCCGAGCGTTTTGTGAGTTGGTAAATCACCACCGTGGAGGTACACATCCTGAAACGGGAGCGCAAGACGATCAGCAGGGAGCGTTTCTAGCACTTCTGGGCGATTACTGGCATACTTGGCTAAAGTGAATCCACCAGAACCTAAAACACTATCCAGTTCCGTGACCAATTGTGTCGCTTGTTCACTAGTCCGAACGGACATAAGCAAATCGTCCACATAGAAATGTTCCTTTATAGCCGCTAGTGTAAGCTCAGATGCATTAGTTAGATTCTCATCAGCAGTTCGACGTAGAGCATATCCTGCAACGCTAGGAGACGATGTAAGCCCAAACGTATGGACCGCAAGTTGATAGGTCTTGACCGGCTTATCTGGATGACCATCCCTCCACCATAGAAAGCGCAAAGCTGGCTGATCTTCTGGGTGGACTTTGACTTGATGGAACATGTTTTTCACGTCCCCCACGAGCGCCACTGGATACATACGAAAGCGCAATAGGACTCCAATTAGGGTGCTGGTGTTGTCAGGACCTTGCATCAGTTGCTGGTTTAACGACGTGCCACTGCACGTCGCAGCACAGTCGAAGACTACACGGAACTTCTTGGTGGTGCAGTGATGAGGGATATACCACGTGCGATTCTCCACATCATTTTCACAGTCTTGCTCTACCTCAAATGCGTGGCCAGACTGGATCATTTCCGACATCTTGCCTTGATAGAGTGCTAGAGTTTCTGGCTCCTTCATCAGACGACGACCCAAACTCTTAAGGCGGTTAAGGGCAATACTACGATTGTTTGGCAACCTGGGGCAGCCGTCTCTCCAGGGCAACCGCATTGAATAGTGTCCATCAACAAGTTCGCAAGAACTTTCCATAACCTTCGTCGCCTTTCCATCATCTATAGAGGGAAGACAAGTGTCATCCTCTGAAAACAGGTCCACATGTTCAAACTGGCATGGGCATATCTCACGGGTGACCAAATCCAACTTGTCTACAGCAACAAGGTTTAGGCAATCCATTCTGTCATCGGTATGCGGACGATGCTTGTGATCGGGTCCAAATAGCACCCAACCGAGTGGAGACTTGCCAGCCCAAAGTTTAGCCTCACCGCCGTGACGAATCTCAGAAAAGACATGAAGTTCTGGAGCACCCGTGCCAATTAACAGTTCGACTTTACCTTTATCAATAACCGGCATCTCTAATCCAAATAAATGCTCATTACAAAGGACATCAGAAATAGTTGGGATACTGCCAGTGAGATCTGGTAGCTCATCGATTACGCGTACCTCTTCCAGAACGAACGGGTTCTCACCGTTACAATCATGAACTACACAACGAGTCTCAAGGGAGCGAAACGTTTTTACATCCCCATCCGCCAATTGCAATTTCGAGTGGACAGGCTGTCCTTTTAACCCCAATTCATCGAATAGATCGCGCGTTAAAAGGTGAGTATCGGCTCCAGTATCCAGGAGCGCCCAAGTCTTTGTATTTGCACCAGTCGATGGGTTGTTGAGAACCACAGGCAAGACCTGTAAACGATTCCTCGCTCTCCTTTCCTGGAATGCATTGGCGGAATAGGAAGTACCAGTAGACGCGAGAGTCACAACGTTCGAGGATGTGTTTTTAGAGTTCCCGCTTTCATCTGAAGTTTCTTGTTTCTGCATGGTTGATGCAGTTGACTGCTCAGTAGAAGGGTGTAGTAGTGTGTGATGCGACTCCCCACACGTACGGCAACGAGCCTTGGAGGGACAGTTCTTAACTCCATGTCCAGAGCCGAGACAGTTAAAACAGAGACGCTTCTGTCTAACCAAACCCTTCCGTTTCTCCAAAGAGTCACTTACAAACTTCTGACATTGCCAAAGGCCGTGATTAGCTGTTTCACATGCCACACACTTACGCAACCTCTGTGAGTCCTTGGCCCTTTTCGCTGGTTCCGAAGCTTTAGACTCTTCTCGGATATCCATCTGTACGACATGAGCTCGTATAGGTCTGGCCTTAGACCATCCAGTACTACGTGAAGCCACCTTGTCCTTAGATGCTTTCATAAGCCTGCCAAGACGAGAGCTGGCCAACCGTTGCGAATGGTCGATGAACTCAATGAATATATCAAACGGAACTACTTCCATATCATAGCCAAGACGTAAAGCTCTCTCCGCAAACCGCTCCTGCAAGCTCTTGGGAAGTCTAGAGAAAACACCTTCCGCGGTAGCCACTGAATTAAGAAGATGTGTTGCATTTGCAGACTCAACGACCATCTTGCAGTTCACTAAGTCTGAATAGAAATCTTGAAGACTTTGTTCGTCTGTATGAATTACCGGACCCTCACAAACTAATTTCAAGTGGGCCTTGATGGCAACAGCTGGGCAGCCAAATGCCTTGTACAATAACTGCAAAGCCTTGTTGAGCGCTTCGGCTGGACGTAGCATTATACAACTGCGGATCAACTTTCTTGCCCTGCCCGTGGTCGAATCTATAAGGAGCTGAAGAGCGTGTCCGGGATCTGACTGGCCATGAATGCTTAGTATGCAATCTTCTACCTGTCGGATGAACTGGTGGTAACGAAGCGGATCACCACTGTACCTTTCTTCTTCAGTCAAGGCGCGCGAGCTCTGGCAGCGCACCAGAACCCGTGCAAAGTCGTCAATTGACGATTTGTCAGGATCAGGTTTAGATGGCAGGCAAGGAGCCTTACATTTGTTTTCAAAGTTGTAGCCAGATCCACTTGCAGCTGGATTAATTATTCCTGACGCAGGTCGAGGCTGAGTATACAACCATTTTGGGTCCGTAGCAAGGTGCCCAGAAACTTGAAGAGACGATTGCTCAGCTGAAGAAGTGGCCGGCCCATGAGGCACAAGGTTATTAGGGTAAACCGTTGTGGTACAGGTCGCCGCACCAAACGTGGTATTAGTCTGGGGGTAGATCGTAGAAAAAGCAGGTATAGAGGAGGTAACTTGGGGCTGTGGGTTAGTAGCAATCGGAACGGAGACATGACCAGACTGAGCGTTATTTCCAAAGAAAGCCGGTAATTGAGGACTAAACGGAGCTGAACACTGAACGGAGCTGCGAGGGAGCACCGGTTTTGGTAAAAAGGAAGGCTCAGAAGGACAAACTGGAGGCTTACCCAAATCCGCAATGGCCGGCCCATGAGAAACCAGGGTCTCAACACCGACTGCTTTAGATGACTGAGGTTGCCATGGCTCAGCCTGTACATTTAAGTTGCTCGCTCCAGGATTAGAGTCACCGGTAGAGGACACGGGAATGACAGGAGAAAAGGAAAGAGAAGAGTTTACCTCGGAATGGGAGGGTAAATCATGAGCAAGAGAATCAGGGGTAGAGTGCTCCATCTGGAGAAAGGCTGGTGAACGGCATTCGAGGGGGGAAGGACCTGAAGGTGGTAAAGATTGTAAATAATCATCTACTTTGTCATGTAATGCTTTCTCTGGCTGAACGTCAGCGGGCTCTTCGAAAACTTGTTCTTCCATGACTTCTGCGCGAATGCGCGCTTCTAAAAGAGCTGTCTCTGCTTGCAACACCATCTGCTGCGATTGAAATCGCGCGGCATTCTCCGCTTGCTGCGATTGAAGTCGCGCAGCACTCTCCGCTTGCTGCGATTGAAGTCGCGCAGCACTCTCCGCTTGCTGCGATTGAAGTCGCGCAGCACTCTCCGCTTGCTGCAATTGAAGTCGCGCAGCACTCTCCGCTTGCTGCAAACGCATTTCCGCCAATTTAACTTCCAACCGAAGCTTACTAGCTGATGACACAGTGGAATTTGATTTAACAGTACCACCGCATCCACTGAGTATTTCCTTACGGGAACGCACCGTGCCTCTAGATTTGTTAGAAGCGGTAGCAGAACGTTCCTCAATGCCTTCCAACATGAATTCAGCTACACGTGTACGTAGATCGACAAGTTCAACTGTTCGGGCATTGAGCTGGAGCATGTACTCCTGATAACGAGGACTATCCTGATCAAGAGATTTGCAAAACTCTTCCACCGATGTGGTATAGCCTTCGTGTGATCTGTCCAATTGATTCTTCAGATCTGCAACTTCCCTAGCTCGGTGGAATTCTTTCTCATTAACTATTAACAAAACCTGCTGCATTAGCTTAGTGCAATGGCTTCGCTGCCCACCTATCCGACGGGTGGCATTGAGCAGAGCGTCAGAGGTAGGCGCCTCGTCCACTTCCGGAGTACCGCTGTCCGCAATACTTTTAGGAACAGACAAAGAGGTAGAAACGTTTGCCTCTTCCATCTTTAACAAACAAACTGATTCTATCCTACCACAATAGGAGTTGTATTTTAAGAATGTTGCATTCAGAGTCAAGGGGTTCCACTCTGTCTGCAGCTTTAACGACTATTGCTTCAACGCCCGACGCTACTCGTACCTGAGTCTGCACCTCAACCACAATCTTACAACCTCGACGTTTTATTGCGGCCCCGAGTCAGTCAGGCACAGCGCGTCAGTTAACTTAAATTCGTACGGAACCAAAGAACCACCACGAAAACGTTCGAACTTAAGAAACGTTAAAATACAACTCGTGCGTTATCCTGCAAGAGATAAGCAAGGAGAAATATGAAAACACAAATTTAAGCCTAAGTAAATACTACAGCACCTGACTCAAACCAGTTATGCCAGTCTGGTCAAATCTGAAATATAGCTAACTAGCTAGACTAACAGGTTAAGGCAACAACAATTGCTACAGAATCGCTCGGTATCAATGCAACATAAAATGAGCGCCTCCTACTCACGAAACTGCGTAGCCTACTCTGCATGCTCAACGATCAATGTTACAACAACGCTCACACTAACAGCCCATAAACACAGTACAAAGGGCTTTTAAAACTAGCTGCCAACCTACCATCTGAATTAACTAAAATGCAACGCAGAAAGAAGATTTTCAACACACAATGCTACCGCTGTTGCGTCACAAAGGCTAGTACGTCAAAGCGAAGCAGCTAAGAAGACAAAGTGAAGGCAATAAGCAATATCTCACCGTAACACTGGGAAATCCCGCTTCAAAAGAGTAAGGTAACCATGAAGTTTTCCACCAATTTTCATAGCAGCTTCTGCGTTCTTATATTGGATTCATTTTAGTTGGGAGCAAGCCAGTTCATTTGCACGTTGCATGTGCAATTCACGTGACCACCTAGTTCATCGCATATGCGTTTCTTTTACAAACAGCTAGTGACAAAATCCATCTCACCGGCACTGAAATGCAAAATAATAATATGCAAGTTTGCATAGTAGGTTACAGGCATACTTTTGCTGGTAGTGTGGTTTTTTGAAGCAGTAAAGCAATTTCAAAAACAGCATATCTCGCTTTTAGATTAAATCTTTCATCAGTTTTGAAAATTAAAGAAGACAATTACAATCAACACATTGCGACAGGCTGTTGAAATGTTACAACTTAGTAATTGTTACCTAGTGCGTATTTATCATCCCATCCTGACAAAGTAATCAAGGTGCTATAACAAGCTCACTTTGGAGTTGTCGGTCACCTGTTAAGAGGCAGAAAATTCCAATAAGTATTTTTTCCCAATAACGCAAGCAAACTTGCCACGTTGTTTAAATCACGATTCCTTTAATGCCGAGCGTCAAGCAGAAAAGCTGTCAATACAAGTTTTAATGACATTACTTTGACCAATCAAACCAGAGTCTCACAATCCGCTCGGCCATCAGAAGTTTCACAAACAAGTAGCTTTCAGCTGCCTGTGCTCTGTACCTGCTGCAATTTACGACTAAAAGTATAGTTCGGTACATCATAGCTGTTGCTGCTACTACTGATGATATCATTGCTGTTGCGGAGTAATACAGTATGTACAATTATTATTTACTACGATTGCAAAATAGCACAACTTACATACAGACGTTGTAAACCAAAACACAACAAAACTGCATTTACCAAGAGTAAAAGTAGCTCTCATGCACAAATATCAAACTCTGTTCGAAAATATATTTTACTGATAATTTATTGGATCAAATCAGCAGCAAATTTCACGCTGCTGATTGCATGTAACACATTTACAAGATATTAAGCAAAGCTTTATAAAATACTAACTAAACTTTGTCGCTATTTCTTTATCCTGATAAGAATAAGAAAATAAGACCAACGTTTCAATCCACTTTTAAAACAAGTGAGTCAAAAACTTCACTTGTTGGCTTTCGTATCATGTTTTCAAAAATTTCAACAAGCAATCAGCAAGTATTCTGGTTTTTGAAACATCCTAGTGGCACCAAATGAACTGAAATTCAAAGATTAAGGCTCAGATAATGTATTTAAATACCATGAATATTGCATATGCATTGAATTATATTCATTTATTTCTGCAATCACATCATGTTGAAAATACCAATTCTGAACATAAGGTACCAGTGAGTTTAATATTAATGTCTTTGCATAGTGCCTTCCACTGACAAAAATTCGAAACAAAAGCCCTTAAAATTGCACAAAATATAGCTAAGCCTCTATGCAAAAAATATGTCATGAAATGATATACGATTTTAGTTGGTGTTTAACTTGTGGCTATTAATGCTATTGGTCACTGTCAAGGTATGACCTATTGGTAGCTTGTGTCAGTAACACAATAACAATTAGAATATCAACTAAGTAAACAAATGCGAGCATGCAGTTTGCATGTTTTAGCGTGAAAGAAATGAAAGTCTATGACTAATCAACACTTTTCAACAGACATAATCTTTTGTAATAACATCCAGTTAGGGCGCAGCTAATTATGACCATTAGAGAACTAGGCGAGACTTGTTTGAATTAAGCCGTGGTTCGGGGTTAGGCTCTACCCCCTACTAATAACTCACTAGCGGTCCTTGTGCTCGTGATATATCCGCCTGTTATAAAATGCGGCTTAATTCAAACAAGCTCCAATGAGGCTACCGCTAGTAAAGTACGGTAAGCCTATGCTGGTAGCATGTAGTACCAAAGTTGCTTGCGTACCCGTACCGATATGTCGCTCCATGCTGCGATATGCAAAAATGCCAAGGTTGATCCCTAAACAAGTACCGAACGTACCGGTACCGTTTTCGCAACTAGACTAGGCATACAGAATTTCAGAACTTGAACAGTAGATTGACTTCAATCTTACCAGTACTTTAGAATAGCTAAACACTTCCTGATAATAAACTGTAAAAGGCTAACCGGCTATTATGTGAATTCAGTAAATAGCTTAACCAGCTAACTGCCTGAGGCAAGTTGAATTTATCAACACCTTACTCTAATTTTGACTTTTATGAAGCAAAACTGCCCCAAAGCCACATTTATCAGGTAATCATACGCCAACTTTTTCAATATCAACAACCTATGCCACAGTTTAAGCAGTAGACCTGACGCAACAACTTTCTCAAAACCACCTTTTTGCAAAAGCCCACATTCTTAGACCACCTATTTAGATGCGGCCTGCAAATCCCACGATTTTGCTGAAATTAGCCCACAAAAAGCCTGACTCGAGCAAAGCCCACGATTTTTGGACATGGAAACAGGCTAATGTGCCATTTTACACAAAACTGGTGGTAAAACTATGGACACCCTTGGAATTGTTTCTTGCGGGTGTCTGCGTCCAATTTTAGATGAAATGTGACGTTAGCTCACGATTTCAAACACGTAATTAAATCGTAGCAGTAAGGGTTACTTGTGCTTGCTGTTGCTGGTGATGCCCTTAATTTTTTCTTTGTTTTTATTTTAGGTTCATGTCATCAGTATGGCAGTTTTAGTTTGGATTTGGACGAGAAATGACCTTAACCGTTCTTTTCTGCCTATGATAACCACTTTGCTAATACTAGCCAACTTTCGCTCTGTTTTAATAGAAGCTCTAGTTCAAGTTTTTTCGTTGAACTCTTGGGTTTTTCTTCTTTTTAAAGGCGTTTTTACATTAGTCATTGCTTGTTTTTCTCTTCAGCTTTACGTCGGATTTGTTGATTCGTCGTAATTTCGAACTTTGCTAGAATACTAGAATGTATTGTCACGTTACTCTCGAGACTCGAGATTTGACAATGTAATGGTTTTGTTGTCAGTGAATGTTTTTTAGCTAACGCATTACAAAATTTGCAATCAGCGTTTAACCTGATAAGGTTTTAGTTTGGAAAAAGAGTTTTAACAGTACAGTAGTTATAAAATGAACCTAAATCTGCGTCACATAATGAGCTTTGTATTTTGCTTGACGTTGCTGCCAAGTTAATCGGTGCAGTATTAATGCTTTAAGTTCTTAAAGCTGCTATAGTCTTATTGGTGATCAGTGACAAAGTGACAATGGCGCACCCGGGGGGGAGAGGGGGTCGAAACTCTTCTTTTTGAAACCGAACCCTTGTTTTTAAAGTGAACTGTCCAAACTGTGCAAGTGCAGTACGTGCTGTCATGTAAAACAGCTGTGTCAGAATTTGCCCCACATCATACTGAAGCCAAATCGGCTGGTTGGCGTAGTTGTAAGAGACATTATTATCAGTGCGGGCGACCGGATGCATCCCCCCACCAGCCATTTTCAAACATGTTTTTAATGAATAAAACTTTTCCATAGTTTCGAACCTTTTCGAGAACAATAAGCCTTAAGCCCTATGCACGCATAATCGAAAATGTACGAACAAAATAGCCTGGATCATGTTCGGAGAAACACTCAGGTTTAGGGGCAAAAAATTTAAACGAAATTTGCCTAAAAATTGTTTAAAAAGTACTGAAATGGCCACTACACAGAGCCGGCGGCAGAGCAGTCGATTCAGGAGGGCCAAGTGTTTATCAGGGGGGGGGGGGCAAAGTTTGAAATTAAGCACAAAGCCGCTGTCTTCAAAAGAGTAAGAATGTAGATTATGGGGGCCTGGCCCCTTCCTTGGCGCCGGTACCCCAACTACAGTATGTAAATTTTTAAAAATTTTCCGGGAAGAATGCTCCCGAACCCCCTAGAGCCTTTTTCTCAATATGCTTCAAAATAATTCCGCCGGAAATTAGTACGCTTGAAAATATGTCAAAATTTGGTGTCCCTTCCCTGAAAATTTTCAGAATACGCCGCAGACATGAAAACAAGAGCTTTCTGAGCCTTTTTTGGGTCTTACGTCTTTGTATTTAGTTAACACTCAACCTAATTCACTATTTCACCCCCCCCCACCAAAATTTTTTAGATCTGCTCGTGGGTGCGGGATCGAGGATTTTTTTAGAACCCCCTTTCTTTCGCTGGGGCGCACCCAGATTAGTGATTGCGCACAATTGGTACCTCGTCACTTTTTTGCCCCTTTTGTCCCACCAAACTGCACAAGATATGATTAATTTTGAATGTAGCGTTTACAAATGAAATTTCTGCACTCCCGTAGGTCTATAGCGTACGCGTCGTTTTAAATTGTCAAAGAGTCCGATTAGATTTCCATACGGGAAAATGTTGAAAAAACTTGATTTTTTTGTGTTGTCGATGTAGGTGTGTTTTGATGATTTATCGCTATAATAAATTGTGGTTTCATTTTTATTGCCGTGAGACTCCAACTCCAGTACTTCACTGTTGATTCCTATGAAAAGCATTGAATACCCATATGCGCAAGCTCAACTCGCACCAGTCTATATTTCAAAGTGATAAAAATACTGATCGGATGAGGTGGTAACGTTGCTCATAAAAGGATTACAATTATAACTCTTAGTCACTGGTTGGACGTTTTCAGTTGTGAACAATAATACGGCTTCTGGTAACGTTGCACGTTAAGCCCTTCCTTCGAAAGCTTCACTTTAGTTCATTGTTTAGTGGCATATTCATCCTACAACAAGAAGCGATTACAAGGCACTATAACGAGCTCGCTCTGAAGTTGTCAGTCACTCGCCTACCACTAAAAGATTGGGGTAATCCCGCTAAGGGACTTCCAACGGCACAACAAGTAAACTTGCCGGCTTGTACTTCACACACTGTCCTTTGCGTGGATGCTTCGAAAACCAATTATAAAGTCATTGGTTTGACTCAACCATGGGTCAAACACGAGCCTATCAATCAATTCAACTTTTATTCCTCCCGTACCCTAAAACAATGATAAGATTTACACTCGAACACAAAAATTTTTCCTGCTACGAAACAAGGAGCAAAACGAATTAGCGTTGAGGCATGCCAGTCGAAACTGACCAGAGTGGACGTAAGACAGGTAGCATCGGGATTGGATTACACACAAAACAAACTGACGAACCAACACAACAACAAAATGAAGCAGCAAAGCACCGGGCTGCAGAAACGAAACGCATATGCAATAATTTGTAACTTGAGAGCAGCTTGTGACCCTAGTAACCTCGGGAGGCTGACTTTTAAACTTGACTATATTATTAGTTTTGATCTGCAATAAAAAAAAAAGATACCGATACCATCAAAAGTTACCTCTTCTTCTTTCGGCTTTTCCCTGATCGGGGTCGCCACAGCGCGAAAGTCTTCTCCACAAAGCTCGGTCAACTTCGTCTCCCTCCCTTGCTCCAACCATCTCCACCGTGTCTACTCTCATCAAATCTATCCATCTTTCCTTTGGCCTTCCTCTCCTTTTACCAGGTATTGCCATCTCTATCATTCTTTTCCCAACGTAAGCTAACCTTCTCTCCTCTTCCATACCAACGTAACCTTGTGCCCCGAAGTTTCTCTCCCAGCTTTGCAATTTTTGCCGTCCCTCTCACATACTCGTTCTTTATCTTGTCCTTTCTTGTAACACCCAATGCCCATCTCACCATTTTTAACTCTGCCACTTCCATCTTTCCTTCCTGTTTTTCGGTCATCACCACAGTTTCAATTCCACAAAGCATGGCTGTGAACTAGTAGTAGTAGTAGTAGTGTCTTTTATTTGTGCACCGTCAAAATAAATTAACACAGCAATATAGGATTTCAAATACAAACGGACACAGAAAAGTGAAGAAGCGACAAAACGATCAACGTTGTAACATGCTAGCGAGAGTGAAACTTGAAGATGAGGGGATTAGTAGGCATGGTCGCAACACCCGATTAATCTAAAATAGGGTAAAAAACAAAAAGCAAACATATGACGGCGAGATATAAAAAGACACTGGAGAGACCACAGCTCCAACACCGCTATGATAGTGCAATGGTAGGAACCATAACAGTGCACGGCATTTCGAGGTTACTCAATGTCGTCACAGTGCAACTAGAATGAACAGAGAGTCCCAACCTAACCCCATACCAAGCGCCGTTGAGACCACAGAGTAACCACAAAAAGCCAGACAGGCAAAGAAACCTACCTAAAGAAATCCTGTCCAGCATGACCGCAGATTTACGACAACTATCACAAATGAGAAAAAAAAAAGATTTTATCTCGTAATTGAAATAGTTTTGTTAGGATTTTAACAATGCACTAGACTATGCATCCCATGCAGGAGTGTGTACAGAGATTGTGTAATAAAATTGACAAGATCAAGTTGTTTGCGAATCTGGGGGTAAGACTGTTTCAGGATCTGGGGGCAAGACTGTTTCAGGAACTCGATCATTTTGCGGAATTCGAACTTGAACTCAAAAAATATTTTTTCTGAACTCGAATAAAACTGTTTGAGTTCATTAGAAAGATATTTAAATTGTTGAAAAGAAATGAAAGATCACTACGACATGTAGTTTGTTGTTCAATGGTGACCACAACACTGACAATTTCGATGGTACTAAACAGCTGAAACATAGTCTTGAACCTACTGCACGAGCGAAATATTTTTATCTTTTTAATTGCATGAGCATCGGCGGAGAAACAGTCTCGACTTTGGATATTCATCTGCCTGAACTAGAACTTGACCTCGAAAAAGCTTATTTTTGTCGAACTCGTAAATAATTAAATTAGAGAAATCGGACTCATAAATTAGGTTGAACTCCAATAAAATTCGATCGAGTTCGCAGCCCTGTTTGGTACATTTTGCCTTTAACCTTTGCTGACAACTTTCTGTCACACGCAGCTCCAGAAACCTTCTTTCATCATCCATCTCATCCAACCTGCGTGGATTCTTCTTACTTCTTCCTCATATCTTCCATCACTACTGACTGTTGAACGAAGATGTTTGAAGTTTTTCACTCTACCACATCCCTTGCAATTTCAACTCTTCTCCAATTAACGTCTGCACCTCGAACTTTTAAATATTCAGTCTTGCTCCGGCTCACTTTTAGGCCTCTTCTCTCCAATGCATTTCTCCAAATCTCCAGATCCTCCTCTAGCTCTTTATGATTCTGTCTGGACAGTACTATGTCATCTGCAAACATCATATCCCATAGCGCTTCCTTCTTGATGTCCTGTGTCAGTTTGTCCATAATGACGGCAACAAGAAATGGGCTAAGAGCTTAGCCTTGGTGAAGTCCAACCCCTACCTCAAATTCCTCTATTAGCCCTGCAGCACATCTTACTATTGTTGCCGCTCTATCATACATATCCTTGATTACCCTATGTAGCACTCCGATGTTTCAGCTAACCGCAAGCTTTCCCACATTTCCTCTCCAGCCTTAAATCGCAATTCAAAAATTTAAAAGTTAATTAGGCCTATCTACTGTAAGTGTAGGCCTAAAGTATACGATGTTAATGTAGTAGACTTGATAAAGAGATAACTAGCTTGCAAGCATTCAATAATACATGTTAAAACAGGGTAGGCCTATTACTAATAAAATGTCGGGCAAAATCGTTTTATTACGTATAGGGTTAACTTTTGATATGTATGCGTGTATGCAAGTGGGGTGAATGCGTGAAGAAAAGAAAGCATTCTGGTTAGACCTAGATGAGGCAGTGGAAAAGATCCCAAAGCATGAAAGAATTTTATTAGGAGCAGATATGAATGAGCACGTACGGAAAGGTATGCTAATGGTGATGAAGAATGTATGGATAGCAGTAGCGTACATTTGTGGAAATTGTTGGGGGTGATGAATCATTGCAGCATCAACTAAAATGTCAAAATCATGTCAACTTCTGGGGTGCGAAGCCCCCCAGACCCCCAACGCTGTTCTTCTTTGCACGTTACCTCGTTTCAAAAGTTTTGAGACTATGAACATGAACTTCTTTAACTATTGTAGGCTCAAACAATATTTACAAAACAACATGCCGGTACAGAAAATAAGCTGAACGTTTTCGGACAAATCGACACTTCTTCATTACAGCATGATCAGAAATAAAAAGTTAGGCCGAACGCATGCCAAACTAATATTAGCGAAAAGCCAAACAGCAAGAGTACGAGTCAGAGATGGAACCGGTCAGGATTTTCTCGACCCGACCCGACCGGTAAAATTTAAAATCTACGCCGGTTGAGCAGTCACTGACCGGGCAGTGTTACAGAATCGCATTATGCCTCGACACTTTATTTTTTAGACACGAAACTTCTTGCAAATTTTAAGTAAACAGCCGCGTTACGTCATTGCCTTTTTTCCTGCACTTTTTTGTTGACTTCACAGACGTAACGCTGGAACACCCTTCAGTTTTTGAATTTTGAGTTGCAACTTGCACAGCAAGAAAGGCGCTTAATTTTAACAATTTTATTTGTGGCTGTTGGTTTTGAACTTAGAAGTTTGGAAGTTGAGTGAATACCGCCCTCAACCACTTGATTTTAAATTTGCTTCGACTGCTGCTGTAACTGCCTGTACTGCTGCTCCAACTGCTTTGGCTGCTATAACTGACATCTTTCAACATCTGCTTTAATCGCCTGTCAGACCCGAATTGAAAATCAAATACAAGAATTTGGATTTTACAGTCTGGTTTGTTCTTAGCAGTTGAGGTGAAGACCCGGTGTGACTCTCCCGGGCTTACTTAATTCAATCAGTGTTGCTGTTAGCAACATAAAGAATTTAAAATCAATTGTTCTTGCAATTCCATCGCAACAAAGAAGATTCGTTGGTTCATCGGCAACATTACTGGTGTTTGAGCCTGGTCGTCAGTCCTGAATTATCTTGTCTTGACCTGCCTATCCACAGAGGTGGCAGCATTCTTTGATGACCTAATTGGTCCATCTTTTCTTGGTTTCTGGTCAGTTCTGGTGACATCTCGCTCCATCTTGCAATTGTTCGTCGACGAAACATCTCAAAAGAACCACGTCTTCTAGAGGAAGCAACAACAGTCAACTTCTGAATCAGGAAAGAGAGTTTTTTTATTATTTGCTTGTGTTAAATACTACTTTTATTATTACTTTAATTTATTATGAGTTCTTTGGGTAATTCTAAAAGCGTAAATGCAACGAAGGACACCTCTAGTAAACCTGTTAAGAGTTCTGACCCACTCCCTGCCGAGGGCGCTGACAGCAGTGAGCGTGTGGGCGAATTATTTAACTTAGCTTTGGGGGGTGGTTCGGATGCTCCTCCAAAAGGGGATATCCAAGAGCGGGTGGAAGAACCTAATGACTTGGCTGTAGGGGCTAGTTCAATAACACCTCTGTCGCCTAACCGTGGTCCTGATCGTGGTAACGTTGGTCGTAAAATGCTTACCACGCACCGTAGACTTATCATCGAATTAACAAAGTTATCGCGAGAACTCGATTCCTGCTCGACGCTTGAGCAGTTTAATGATTACTCCGTTAAGTTTGACGCTTTACAAAGCGCGTATAATGATTTTCAATGCGATCTTAAACTTGTCAAGGATCCAAGCGATTTAATACAATCGAATGATCGTGTACCGGACTTGTATAAAGAATGTCACATGTTACATAGGCAATGTGAACGTCATTTTTTAGACGAAATGCGCTGGTATGATTGTGAGAACACTATTGAACCGTCGGATAGTGTGTCTCAAACTACGAAACGTACTAGTTCGTCGGCTAGCAAACTAAAAGAACAACAAATCGATCTCGATGAAAAGCGAGCGGAATTAAACGCTGCCTTCGAACTGGCCAAAGCTCGAGAAGTTAAAGCTAAAGCACTCGCTGACGCGGAAATTGCTGAGACTTTAGCTAAATTGCGTCTGGAAGAGGCGAAAATTAATGCCGAGCAAAGGCGAATTGCCTGTTCACAACGGGGCTCGTCTGTAACCGCTTCAAGCAGATCACGCGTTAGTTCGCGTCGAAAAGCTGGAAGCGAGAAAAAACAGTCGAGTAAAGCTGAGCTCAACTTAAATGCTCGCTCAAGTAAATTGCACGGTATATCCATTCCGCGATCAAACGTCGATCAGTACAAAAAAGACGCAAGTATCATACGTACAGAACAGTGGGTAAACAGTTTAACTACTTGTGACGAGCGCAACGTGAATTATAATGAAATTGAGGACACTGTTCCTAAAACTGTAATTGCCCCTTCTAATTCATTGCCGTCAGTTCAAGCTCATTCAGCTGTACATCAATACCTCGAGCGACAAGGACGTAATGAGTTTATTAACCTGGCGTCGCAGATTGCGTATAACGGAAATAACATCGCCTTCATTTTTTATGAGAATCAAATTCGCAAGTTGATGCACGAATCGCCACTCGAGGAACGCCGCTTAGAAGTTTTGCGAGCTTCTTGTGTCGGGCAACCTCGCGAAATGATAAATTTGTTTTTCGCTCCGTTAAAAGGCATGACTACAGGGCAAAGGATTGAAAAGGCTTTGGAACGGCTGCGCCAGAGATATGGCGTCTCTGGAGGCTTCGCATCCGAGCCAAAAGTCGTTGAGATCCGTTTTGGTCCAAAAGTTGTGCACACCGCTATGTCTTTAAAAGCGTTTAACGAGGATTTGGACACCTTAGAAGTCTTTGCATATGCGCATGATCAAATTGACAAGCTCTCTGGACAATTATTGCTCGATACAGCTAACCGATTGCCTGGTAACTTAAAACGACGTTATCTTGACTTTCTTGACCGTACTTGCATCGACCTTAACCAACCTAATGTTGAAGGATTTAATTCTTTGCGGAAATTTATTGTACACGAGATTGAGCTTATGACCTCTGATTATGCCCAAGCGCTATTTAAATCTGATGGAAAAGACAAACCCAAAGACTTTGGAAATGGGCGTGGTGCAGTGCGTGTTCGCCAGACCGCGTTCACGGCCTCGAATGAAAATCACGTGGCTACGGAGAGGCATGTTTCCGTTGCTTCGACTAAAGCGCCTACTAATAAGCGCTCCTCTAACCAATCGTTGCCAAAGTGCTTTGTATGTTCAGATAGACACTATCTGTTAGACTGCGACAAATTTAACGCCTTGTCTGATCATCTTAAGCGTCAAACCGTTCTTGACTCTGGCAGATGCTTCAATTGTTTATCTTTGGGTCATAATGTGCGTAATTGTGGGTTCCTGTGTAAATGTCGCAAGTGCAATCCTAACCATCGCACTAAACATGCCACAGCTTTACATAATTGTCTTCGATTGGCACCTGCAGAAGGCTCTGGGGCCGAAGAGGTGACTCCTCCGTTTGTAGCGCAACAAGGTGACGCTGAACAGGCTGAATCTACTGTGGTGCGTAAGGTGGATTCCGTCGATAGGCGTGTTGTACTACTGCGCACTTGTGCTGTTCGGGTCTTAAACCCAGATACTGGTAAGTCCACCCTGGCATATGCACAGCTCGACACCGCTTCGCAAGCTACTTTAATCTCTGAGAGCTTGTGCGAAGAACTTGATTTGAAAAGAAATGTTAATTCATCTACTTTAATTCGCACTCTTGCAGAAGACACTTTACGCTGTAATAAGCACAGTGACTTTAAGTTAGAATCGCTTTCTTCTGGCGAGAGATTCGTGATAAAAAATGCCCTGGTCGTGAAAAACTTCGTGGACGATGAAAATACTTTACCTCATCGAGTTGATATATCTCGTCTGCAACATTTCGCCGGTGTTAAAATACCCACTCTACCGGATCGTAAATCTGTTGATATTCTTGTGGGGCAATCTGATAAGGTACTGCTTACTGTGCTTGCAGAAAGGGAAGGCCTCGACCCTGACGAGCCTAACTATGTGCTAACCCGACTAGGCCCGGTTGTCAGTGGGGGGCGCCTAGGCACTTGTCAGGATCTACTACAAAACAGAAGGGTGGAGATCGAGCGGTGCCCTTGCGATCCCCGCACGTGGGACGAGCTTAAGCAAGAAAATGCGTTTTTGAAAAACAGACTAAAAGAATTTGAAACCTACGATGAAATAATTCAGCCGTCAATCAATGACGAGCTTGCAAAGGAACTGGTAGAATCAAACATAAAGGTGGTGAACGGTCGATACGAAATCCCAGTTCCTCTAAGACAAGATGTCGTTCAAAACTTGCCCAGTAATTATGGCTACGCCCTTAAACGATTTAACTCGATGAAAACTAGTGCCGCTCGCAATCCCAAGATAAAACTCACTTTACTCAATACGTTTAGAGAGCTTATTGATGAAGGTTGGATTGTGCCGGTGCCTACTGATGAGCATGCTTCCAATAAACCGTTGTGGTATCTCCCATATTTTGTCACTAGGCAAGAAAAAGCTCGTGTGGTATACGATGGGTCGGCTACGGTGTCAGGCGCATCACTTAATGATGCCGTGCTGAGTGGGGCGAACTTGTTGAATGATTTGGTTGAGGTCCTGATTAGGTTTCGCCTGGGTAAATACGCCTGCATGGCGGATCTTAGCAAATGTTTCTTTCAAGTGGCCATGCCTGTGGAACAGCGGGACTTATTCCGCATTATCTGGTGTAAGAACAGTGATTTCGAAGGAGGGGAACCTCAGATGTTTCAGTTTACGAGACATGTGTGGGGAATGAACTCTAGCCCATATGTGATACTGTGTGCTATTAAACAATTGATTTTAGAAAACCCTACTCAAGCTGGTGAAAAAACTTTAGCCGCTATTGATGAAAATCGGTATATGGACGACGTTCTATTTTCTTGCGATTCTTTGTCAGAGCTTGAAATTGTGTCACGTGAGTCTGATCTTATCTTTCAGAGTCGTGGTTTTAAACTTCGTAAATGGGTCACTAATGCGTGTGCTAGTTCAATACTCGCAGAGGTTCCTAAATGTGATCTTGCGGCTAACATTAGCGAAATTGCTATTGGTTTAGAGCCCATGCCAGACTCCAAAGCGCTGGGTGTGATTTGGGACGTGGAAAATGATAAACTTAAAGTTTCATTTGATAAAGAGTTTGTTGATATTACGACTAGACGCCAAATGGCAAGTCAACTGGCGAGTAATTTTGATCCTCTAGGCGTGGTTTCGCCTTGTCTTTTGGGTGGAAAGTTACTATTGCAGCGAGTCGCCACAGCGAAGTATGACTGGGACGACAAACTGCCAGATAATATTATTTCGGATTGGAATGCTTGGATAGTTTCTTTGAAAACATTGTCGTCTGTCTCAATTGACCGTTATTGTTTTGTTAACCATGACGTTCCTAGTAAGGACGATAATGAAAATTACCAACTACATGGTTTTTGCGATGCGTCGAATAAGGCGTTCTCCGGTGTTGTATATCTGCGCCGCATTGTTAATGGACATGTAAGCTTAAGCTTCATTCTTGGGAAATCTAGAGTCGTTTTGCAACATCAGTCTAATTGGGTTATATCGCGGAAAGAACTAGAGGCTGCAAAACTTTGCAGTGAGTTGATGTTGGTTGCGCGAAAAGCACTTCGAAATCTTTCGTGTTTTAAATTTTGGACTGATTCCCAGGTTGTGCATAAGTGGATCACTAATCCAGAGTTGCGGGTTGCAGGCTTCGTGAAGCGTCGTGTTGACAAGATTCTTTTGGCGTCTTCTCCTGACGCTTGGGGATATGTCAGCACGGCGTTAAACCCAGCCGACGCAACGGGTCTTGATTTAAATAATTTCTTGTTGGCATTTTCGCGTTTTACTAATCTACGCGGTCATGTCGAAACCATATACTCGGATAATGGCAGCACCTTTTGTGCGGCGGCTGACGTGCTTCCTAAACTTCTTGATTCTCCAGAATTCATCAATTCGACTCGTAAACGTGGAATAAACTGGGTTCGAATACCACCGTATGCCCCTAGCCAAGGAGGCAGCTGGGAGTCAATGGTTAAACTTTTCAAAAATGCGTTATGCCAAGTTGTAGGTCGAGCTCGCCGAAAACCGACGTTAATTGAGCTGCAAACGTTCACTTTAGACGCTGTAAGAATCGTAAACGATCGCCCTCTTACAACGCCAAGCGATCAACCGAATGATCTTTTACCGATTACTCCTTCATGTTTTCTAGGCCAGCAGTTAGCTCCGAATTCTCCCTTGGGTTCGTTTCACGACAAAGGTGATTTACGCCGGGATTATCTATACAATACCACCTTGGCGCATCAGTTTTGGTTAAGTTGGGCTAAAAGCTATCTGATTAATTTACAGGGCCGAGGGAAGTGGAGGGCTGTTCGAGAGAATCTTTACCCAGGCCAATTAGTACTTGTGGGGGACACTGAGGATATTGCCAAACGAGGAGCATACCGAATCGGGCGTATACATCGTGTGCACCCTCAAATTCGTAAGGGGCGAGAAATTGTTAGACGTGCCACCGTTGCGGTGTTGGCAAAAACCTCGGCAGGGGGGTCAGGGCGCATTGAATACGTGCTCAGAGATATTTCGAAAATTGCCCCAGTGTAATCTTATGCGTTTCTTTTTATTATGTTTTCTTCCTTATATCTTTGTGCTCTTAGAATGAATAAAGTCATTGTAAG